>JABMDN010008256.1:0-10458 GCA_017165825.1 Hepsetus odoe
ACACTACACACATAGTACACATACAGTATATACACACACTCTACACAAATAGTACACATACAGTATATACACACACTCTACACACATAGTACATATACAGTATATACACACACTCTACACACTACACTACACACATAGTACACATACAGTATATACACACACTCTACACACACATACAGTATATACACACACTCTACACACTACACTACACACATAGTACACATACAGTATATACACACACTCTACACACATAGTACACATACAGTATATACACACACTCTACACAAATAGTACACATACAGTATATACACACATAGTACACATACAGTATATACACACACTCTACACACATAGTACATATACAGTATATACACACACTCTACACACACACATAGTACACATACAGTATATACACACACTACACACATAGTACACATACAGCATATACACACACTCTACACACTACACATACAGTATATACACACACTCTACACACTGCACTACACACATAGTACACGTACTATATATATATATATACACATACATATATACACACACACACACAGCTCTGTGTGTGTGTGTGTGTGTGTGTGTGTGTGTGTGTGTGTCTCACCCAGCAGTCCCGCGGTGAGAACAGTGCTGAAGGCCGGGCTCCGTAGCAGCGCGGTGAGGTTCCCGGCTCTGCCCGCCCTCAGGCTGCCCTGCGCGGCCGGCCTGCTCTCCCTCCCCCGCCTGCCTCTGGCCGGAGCCGCGGGGCTCCGCTCCTGCTCCCGCTCCCGCTCCCGCTCCTGCTCCCTCGTCTGCCTCTTCCTTCACCGCCATGTTTTTACCGTGATGCGACAAATACCATCAACGAGCAGAAAACCGACCAGGTACACACCAGCCGCTCTATGCCGTTAGCTGGCTCACCACGTCAGCGCCCCTGCTGCTCCACACAGCCACGCGTAACCGGCAACCGCGCTGCTGCGCTGGTCAACCCGCGCAGAGATAGTGCGCAGAGTAGTGTGCACTCCAGAGGAAGGGCACTCGGTCACGGAGTGTGAGCGCGGAGTTTGAGATGCACGAGTGAAAAAGAGATTCTAGCACATCTAAGCCCTTGCCATTCCGGTATCCTATCTGTCTATCTATCTATCTATCTCTGTCTGTATCTGTCTATCTGTCTGTCTGTCTAGCTGTCTGTCTATCTGTCTGTCTGCTTGTCTGTCTGTCTGTCTGCCTATCTATCTATCTGTCTGTCTATCTGTCTGTCTATCTATCTATCTATCTATCTGTCATCTGTCTGTCTATCTGTCTATCTATCTGTGTCTATCTAGCTATCTATCTATCTAGCTATCTGTCTATCTGTCTGTCTATAACTGTCTGTCTATCTATCTGTCTATCTCTGTGTCTGTTTAGCTATCTGTCCTATCTATCTATCTATCTGGCTGTCCTATCTGTCATCCTAGCTGTCTATCTATCTATCAGTCTGTCTGTCTGGCTGTCTGTCTATCTGTCTATCTATCTGTCCTGTCTGTCTGTCCATCTGTCTGCTATCTGTCTTCCTGTCTATCTGTCTGTCTAGCTGTCTGTCTGTCTGTCTATCTACCTATCTGTCTGCCTGTCTGTCTATCTATCTATCTGTATAACTCTGTCTGTCCATCTATCTGTCTGTCTGTCTATCTATCTATCTATCTATCTATCTGTCTATCCCAAGTGTTCGTGGTTCAGTGGTAGAATTCTCGCCTGCCGGGACCCGGGTCTGTTTCATCAATGCAGTGATTAGGTGTGGGGGCAGTGGTGCTCTAGTGTTTAGGGATGAGGCCCCAGATCAGAAGGTCACGGGTTCGAATCCTAGACCAGTAGCTTGCCCTGAGGTTCCCTTGAGCAAAGTACTCCTTTCCTGCTCCCGGGGCCTTTTAATAGTGCCCCTGCACGATTGTGTGTGTGTGTGTGTAAAATCTGAATGTGTATTTTGTGTGCTGTGTGCTGTGCCATGTTTCACAATGACGAGAAGAGTCACCTTCACTTACTCTGTCTCCACCCGGCTATCAGAATTATGATTTCAACTGAATTAAGAAGCCCTAGAACACAATAAAGTAAAAGAGTGAAAAGTGACAGAGAACCCAGCCACTAGGGATGCAAGCCAGTGTATTTCTTCGTACGGTCCCAGCCGGGTAAATGGGGAGGGTTTAGTCAGCTTTGCCAAATCAATACGGGACAACATTCTGAAATTCCATGCCCGGTTAGTGTGAGGCCGGGTTAACAACAACCGCCACCAGTGCTGTTAGCCTACAGGGTGCTGGTGGACACTGGACTACTGTTGAACAAAGGAGAAGAAGAAGATGAGGAAGGCATGTCCAGATGGAGAAGGAGAGAAAGAAGGGAAGGGGAGAGTGGGTAAGGGAAGACTTTGAATGTTGTAACATGACTGGTAAAGGTAGAGAATGAGCTGATATAGTGGAGAGAAGGAAGGTGATCTTCTGTGTGTGAGGGCACGATGGAAGAGGTAGTGAGACAGGAGGTGTATGTATTGGAGGAGGTTTAAACTGTTCCTACCATGGTGTGGATGAGAAGGAGGAATGGGTAGGTGTTATCCTGGAAGGAAGAGTATGTGGAGAGTGTTTTTGAGTGAAGAGGGTGTCGGAGATGATGAGTTTGAAGCTGGAAGTTGAAGGTGTGATAATGAATGTTGTTAGTGCTTGTGCTCCATCTTATGGTTGTAAGATGGAAGAGAAGAAAAAATTCTGGAGTGAGTTAGATGAAGTGATAGAGAGTGTACCCAGGAGAGAGAGTGATGATTGGTGCAGGAATTCTATTAATGGTCATGTTGGTGAAGGAACAGAGGTGATGAGGAGGTGATGGGTAGGCATGGTTGAAGGAGGAAGGAATGCTGAAGGTCAGATGGTTGTAGATTTTTGCAAGGATGAAATGGCTGTAGTTAATACTTATTTTGAAGAGGAGGAGCACGGTGTGTATAAGAGTGGAGGAAGATGCTCACTGGTGGATTATATCCTCACAGGAGGGTCAGTCTGAAAGAGATTGGAGATGTAAAGTAGTGACAGGGAGAGTGTAGCTAAACAGCATAGGATGGTGGTCTGTAGGATGACCATGGAAGTCAAGAAGAGGAGGAAAGTGAGGGCAGAGTTGAGGATCAAGTGGTGGAAGCTGAAGGAGGACTGCAAAGGTGGAGATTCAGGCAGGAGCACTGGGAGGTGTTTGAAGACCTTGCCAGTTGCTGAGAGCTACTGCAGAAGTGATCAGGCAGATGTCTAGAAATGTGCGAGTGTAACATCTGGAAGAAGGAGGAAGAAGGTGGTGGAACCAGAAGTCCAGGAGTGTAGTAAAAGAGGAGGCAAAGAAGACATGGGACAGTCAAGAGATGAAGCAAATAAACAAGATGGAAGTAAGGGCAGCGATGAAGAGGATGAAGAATGGAAAGGCTGTTGGACCGGATGACAATTGTGTTTAGGGGAGATGGCAGTGGAGTTTCTGACTAGATTGTTTAACAATCTTGGCAGAAGTGAGAAAGATACCTGAGGAGTGGAGGCAGAAGTGTACTGGTACCAATGTTCAGAATAGGGTGATGCTGAGCTGTAGTAACATAGAGGATAAAGTTGATCAGCCACACCATGGAAGTTCTAGGAGAGGAAAGAGTGTTGGAAGCAGGTTAAGAAAAGTGAAGTGATCAGTGAACAGCAGGTATGGTTTATGCCGAGAAAGGAGCTCTACAGATGCAATGTTTGCTCTGATGGAGAAGTATAGAGAAGGTCAGAAGGAGTTGCATTTTGCCTTTGTGGACTTGGAGAAGAGAAAGCAGATGACAGAGGTGCCTAGAGAGTTGTGGTTTTGTATGGGGAAGTCTGGTGTTACAGAGAAGTATGTGAGGAAGTAGTTCCCAGGATATGTATGATGGCAGTGTAACAGTGGTGAGATCTGCAGTGAGTGGCGGATTGCATTTAAGGTAGAGAGGTTGGATTACATCAGGGATCAGCACTGAGCCGTTCTTGTTTGCAGTGTGTGGACAGGTTGAGGAGGTGAGGTTAGACAGGAGTCTCCGTGGGCTGATGATGTTTGCTGATGATATTGTGATCATGTAGTGAGAGTAGGGAGCAGCTTGAGGAGAACCTGGAGAGATGGAGATCTGCTCTAGAGAGGAGAGGAATGAAAGTGAGTAAGGCAAAGATAGAATACATGAGTGTGAATGAAAGGGAGGAAAAGTGGAGTGGATTAGGATGAAGTGGAGGAGGTGAAGTTGGAGGAGTTAAAATACTTAGGATCAACAGTTCAGAGTAACGGCGAGTGTGGAAGAGAGGTGAAGAAGAGAGTACGAGCAGGTTGGAATGGGTGGAGAAGAGTGGCTGTGTCAGGCGGGTATCAGCCAGAGTAAAAGGGAAGGTTTATGGGACAGTAGTGAGACCAGCTATGTTGTATGGGTTGGAGACGGTGGCACTTTGATGAAAAGACAGGAGGCGGGCTGGAGTGTCAGGGATTAAGATGCTGAGATGTTCGTTCATTGTCGAGGATGGACAGGATTAGAAATTAGTATATTAGAGGGACAGATCAGGATGGACGTCTTGGAGACAAAGTAGAGACGAGGAGTATATCAGGAGGAGGATGTTGAAGATGGAGCTGCCAAAAGGAAAGAGGAGAAAGGAGAGACCAAGAAAGAGGTTTATGAAGTGGAGAGAGGACATGCACTGCAGGTGAGGTCGGAAGCAGGAAGATGCAGAGGACCGGGAAGAAGTAGAGACAGTTGGTCATGTGGCAGGCCCTAAACGGGAGCAGCTGAAAGAAAAAGAAGAAGAAGAGTGAAAAGTGACAGAAACAAACTGCTGTGTTTATAGTGATAATGATAGTTATGAAAATAATACAAATAGAAATAAACAAATATTTTATAACAACAATAATATTTCTTGTTTAATTATAGTTCTTGTCATTATCTTCAACATTCTAGGATAATATAATAATTATTAAAATGGAAGAATTGTTATCGTAATAAAAAACAACAGTGACGCCACTTCCGGCGCGGCAGCGCTGAGCTCCATTTTGTCGGGGAAACATAATAGCGGCTGTTCGGAATAAACTTCACATTTTCAGGTACCAGATTTTATACTAACACACTTTACTGGGTTTTACAGGTGTGACTGTTCGGAAAGTGGATCTTCTGTCTCTACGGGGCACGGCTCTGGAGGAGTTTTGCATTAGGATTGGCTTATTGGCTTTTAGCATGTTTACATTTACAAGGTTTTACGGTTTTAACGGGAGAACGAGCAGCCACCACCGCATCCTGACTCTGATATCACCTCAGCTCCACTGTGCTTCGTTTATTTTAATCTCGCGAAGAGTGTCGAGCTGGCAATGTTGACGTTGGCTCTGCTTCGGTCCCAGTCCACAGCAAATAGCTAAGCAGGCCGTAGCCGCCTCCAGACTCCTGTATGGAACCACTGCGATGTTTAAGGTGGAATGGAGTTAGAGACACAGCCCCTTTTATCTCGACCTCCAGTGTGTAAGTCATTATTATTACTTTTGGAGCCTACAGGACTCCACAAAGGGCCGCATATACTAAACCATTTTCATAGATACAATAAATAACCACACGTATAAATCAGTTGTAATGTCTTCTGTCCCATTAAAGTGGATTCTGAGTTTCTATGTTGGCATTGCGTATTTGTAGCCTATTGACAGAATACATACACACACACACACACACACAGAACTGTCAGGATCATCTAAATCATTGTTCTCTCTTTCTCTTGGACTGACAGGCTGAAAAAAGGCCTGTTTGTGTGCAGGTCATCATAATGGGAGAATCCTGAGACCAGAACCTTCCACTGCGATGCAGGACCAGTCACTTTCATGAGCCACGTTTTGACGGTTCCCCTCGCCTGCCCTGGCGGCCTGCGCTGAAGGCTCTGGTAGCTCAGCGATTGGAATGAGATGGACCACGGATGCGGGAACGGTCCGGTCACCCTCGTCATCCGGGCTCCAAACCAGAAATATGATGACCACACTGTCAGTTGCTTCCTGAACTGGACTGTGGAGAAGCTGAAGACATATTTCTGGCAAACTACCCCAGTAAACCGGTGAGCTGCTCCAGGGTTTTGCTCAAAGTGCCATTGTCCTCTCTCTCTCTGGGTGGGTAAGTGGTCCTCTCTCTCCCCCATCACTCAGTATAACTGTCCTCTCTCTCTCTCTGGGTGGTAGGGTGGTCCTTCCTCTCCCCCAACACTCAGTATAACTGTCCTCTCTCTCTCTCTCTGGGTGTGTAGGGCGGTCCTCCCTCTCCCCCAACATGCAGTATAACTGTCCTCTGTGTGTGGCGTGTGTGTGTGTCTGTGTGTGTGTGTGTTTTGAAGCTATGTAAAGAGCAGAGGCTGGTTTACTCTGGGCGTCTCCTTCAGGACCATCAGCAGCTGCGGGATGTCCTGAGACAGGTACAACTGTGAGGGATTGTCCTCTGAAATACTCTGGGAAGCTACGGTGTGTTTGTAGATCAGAGACCTGTCTATGTAGAGGAACTGGGGACAGGACAGATCTTGATTGCAACAGTTGGTTAAATTCTGAGAATGTTTATTTATGTACACATACAGGTAAGCTCTAGTTCAGGTAGAGTCACATGTTCAGGTTGAGAAAGCTTTAGGAGAGGTGCTAGTAGAGATGGGTTAGGTAAAGGTAGGGATTCAGGTAGAGGTTTAGGTGGGGGTTTAGGTAGAGGTTTAGGTGGGGATTCAGGTAGAGGTTTAGGTGGGGATTCAGGTAGAGGTTTAGGTGGGGATTCAGGTAGAGATTTAGGTGGGGATTCAGGTAGTGGGTCAGGTAGAGGTTTAGGTGGGGGTTCAGGTAGAGGTTTAGGTGGGGGTTCAGGTAGAGGTCAGGTAAGAGGTTGGGGTGGGATTCAGGTAGAGGTTGAGGTGGGGATTCAGGTAGAGGTTGGGGTGGGAGTTGGAGCAGAGGGTTGAGGTGGGGATTCAGGTGGGGTTGGGGTGGAGATTCAGGTAGAGAGGTCAGGTGGGGTTGGGGGTGGGGATTCAGGTGAGGTCAGGTTGAGGTGAGAGTTCAGGTGAGGTCGAGGTTGAGGTGGGGATTCAGGTAGAGGGTCAGGTTGAGGTGAGGATTCAGGTAGAGGGTCAGGTTGAGGTGGGGATTCAGGTAGAGGGTCAGGTTGAGGTGAGGATTCAGGTAGAGAGGTCGAGTTGAGGTGGGGATTCAGGTAGAGGTCAGGTTGAGGTGGGGATTCAGGTGGGGGTCAGGTTGAGGTGGGGATTCAGGTAGAGGGTCAGGTTGAGGTGGGGATTCAGGTAGAGGGTCAGGTTGAGGTGGGGATTCAGGTAGAGGGTCAGGTTGAGGTGGGAGTCAGGTGGGGTCAGGTTGAGAGGTGGGGAGTCCAGGTGAGGGTCAGGTTGAGGTGGGGAGTCAGGTAGTGGGTCAGGTTGAGGTGGGGAGTCAGGTAGTGGGTCAGGTAGAGGTTGAGGTGGGGATTCAGGTAGTGGGTCAGGTAGAGGTTGAGGTGGGGATTGGGTAGTGGGTCAGGTAGAGGTTGAGGTGGGATTCAGGTAGAGAGGTTGAGGTGGGGATTCAGGTGGAGGTTGGGGTGGGGATTCAGGTGGGTTGAGGTGGGATTCAGGTAGAGGTGGGGCTTCAGGTGGGTGGGGCTTCAGGTTGAGGTTGAGGTGGGGATTCAGGTAGTGGGTCAGGTAGGGGTTGAGGTGGGATTCAGGTAGTGGGTCAGGTAGAGGTTGAGGTGGGGATTCAGGTAGAGGGTCAGGTTGAGGTTGAGGTGGGGATTTAGGTTGAGGTTGAGGTTGGGATTCCAGGTAGTGGGTCAGGTTGAGGTAGAGGTGGGGGATTCAGGTAGAGGTCAGGTGGTGGTGATGTTGCAGGAGGCGTTCTGGGGTCTCTTTGGATCGTTAACCCTTTAACTTCTTGTTGATATCACAGCAGGACGAGTATCACATGGTGCACCTGGTGTGTGCACCTCGCAGTCCCCCAACTCTGCCTGCTGATCTGATGACTATGACCTCTGATCTGAGCTCCATGGTGGAGTCCACCACCCCTTCACCCCCAGCTGTCCTTACAGTCCAGTTGAGCCATACTTCCGGTCCCTGTCCAGGCCGTGTTTTTAAGGAGGAGAGCGTGAGCTGAAGTTTGGATGAATTTCCTGCCTCAGGATGACTGTTCTCCCATTTCTCCTTAGAATGCAGACAGGTCAGCCCTCCCCTCTCTGTCACCACGTGTCTAATCAGGATGTCCTGGGAGGTTAGGACAGTCTACCGGCACCGAGGAGTTTCACGAATCCATTGGGTGCAGTGCAGCGGTAAAGGAAACTCTGCCCCTAATCCACGCCAAAGATTACAGGGACTCAGTTGGTAATGAAATGTGTGTTTGTGTCTCTCAGGCATAGGGATGCCTTCTCTGCACGCCCCCTGCTGGACTCCCTGCTCACTCCGTGTACACACCTATGCAGATGCTGTGGTGGCAGCAGATGTACGCTCGTCAGTACTACATGCAATAGTAAGTCATTCACAGAACAAGAGGAAAGAGGAGACTTCCTGCTCCGCAGTTCGTGAAAACCTAAAATGAAAATTTTAGGAAGAGAGGCAGGTAGTCTAGCGTTAGATGTACTAAAAGGAAGTCAATACATAAAAAAATAACCTACCTTAAACACCAACTACCTTAAACAACTTTTCCAAGTCATGCTATTATAATTTCTAGAGTTTTAAAGACAGCATGTCTCACCAAAGTCCTGTACAATAAAATAAAATACATTTTAGGATTAGCAGTATATTAGAATTTTATTCATATTCATTTCTTCATTTCGCTGTTCATCTTCGCTCAGTTTTTATTTGCAGTTACTCCACAAAGCGCTGAAAACACTAAAGCTATATTTTAGTGACAGGTAAGTGTCCTGATATAAAGCTACACAGAATGTAGAATGATTCTAATACTAGAAGAATAAATAGTTAAAATATTTAGCTTTTCATATTGTTCTGTGTGAAAGTGAGACAGTAGGTCTGTGATTTGTGTACAAACACATGTAACTCAAGTCTAAACACAGAGTTTCATTCTAACCAGCTTTAATTCTTCAGCACAGTCTCCGCTACCTTAGGCCAGCTCCTTTAAGTCAGGAACACTTCTCCAGGTTTCTTGAAGGACGTCCCAATGCCTTTGGAAGTTGGGTGTCTTTTTGTTCTCTCCTCTGTGGAGATCCCACACTGCTTTAACTGCTCATGTACAGAGACTGACTGAACATGAGAGACAACAACACTGTCCTTCAGGAAGATCTGGAGAACTGCTCAGGTACAGAGACTGGACTGAAAATGAGAGACAACAACACTGTCCTTCAGGAAGATCTGGAGAACTGCTCAGGTACAGAGACTGGACTGAAAAATGAGAGACAACAACACTGTCCTTCAGGAAGATCTGGAGAACTGCTCCTCCATAATACATTAAAAATACAAGAATGTGGAGATTTTTGGAAGAGAAAGATGAAGTGAGGTTGGATAAAGATTTTAGCAGATATATTGGATGATGACTGATTGAAGAAATAGGAAGTGATGGTGAACCCTTTTATGGATATTAATCCTGAAATCTTTTGTTAGTTTTGGTGAATAAAAAACATGCCCTTTTCTCTTTATTTTACAAACCTCATTAAAGCAGTGTTTTCTGATCTTGAAGGCTAATGTTGCTGTGAAAGTGACTGATATAAAGTAGTGTTGAAGTTATTTTCTTTCTTTTCAGTCAAGCCGCAATGGCCGCTTCCCAAGCATCAGCAGTGGCTCCACCCCCTGCCCTCAGTCCCCATCCCTCCCCAGTTCCAGCCCCGCCCAACGAACCAGCAGCACCCATGGGACCGAACCCCAACCCCGACCCCAACCCCGTCCCAGAGGAGCGGCCAGCCAATCAGAACCTGCAGATGAATGCTCAAGGTGGAGCCATGATCAACGAGGACGAGCTGAACCGTGATTGGCTGGACTGGTTGTACACAGTCTCACGCGCTGCCATCCTGCTCAGCATCGTCTACTTCTACTCTTCCTTTGGCCGCTTCGTCATGGTGATCGGTGCCATGCTGCTTGTTTACCTGTGAGTATAATCAGGAATCTAGGAATACCAGGGATATTGGGAATCAGGAATGTGGGTCATCTGGAATGTGGGTAAGAAGGATTGTAGGTAATCTGAAAGCTGGTAACACTGTGTCTAGTTTGCTATTTCTGCATGAATCTTGTTCAGTACTGATGCAGTGTGTATGTGTGTATATGTGTGTAAAGGCACCAGGCTGGCTGGTTCCCGTTCCGAGTGGAGGTGCAGAATCCTGCAGCAGCAGAAGGACCTCAGGAGGAAGCCGCCAGAAACAACGACATACAAGAAATGGTAAAACCACTGTGGCACAGTGCCCCTACAGTACCATACCACACTGTACCATGTAAAATCCATTGTCTCTCTCTCTCTCTCTCTCTCTCTCTCTCTCTCTCTCTCTCTCTC
>JABMDN010008347.1:2500-10593 GCA_017165825.1 Hepsetus odoe
GTGTGTGTGTATATATATAAACGCCCCTGAAACACCTCCAGTCTGCAGCACGAGCCCGCAGCCGCGCGCGAGACACAGTCCAAGTGGAGGAGAGAGAAAAAGTGAAAGCGCAACGTTCAGAGTTTCTCTTCTGTTCTGATTGGCTGAGACGGAGAGAAGGAAGGAGGAGTGGAGGAGGAGAGAGAGAGGGGGCAACATCTCCCGGTCGGTTACCCCCCTCCGGGCGCGCGCGGTGCGTCTCCCCGACTTGTTGTTTGCTATTTTTTTTTTCTCCCTCTTTCCTAAAGTGAATAGGAGAGAGAGAAGGAGTGCACGAGCTCGGGTGATGCAGCTGGAGAGCCTGGTGGCCGGAGGGGCGGGTGAGGGTCCCGTGCCCCTGCCGCTGCCCCTGCCCAAGCCCTTCTACCCGCCGCTGCCCTCCGCGGACAGCGCGGCGGCCAGTCCGGAGCCGGACAGCGGCAAGAAGTACGGAGGGAGCGCCGCGGGAGGAGGAGGAGCGGAGGGTGACCCGGGCGCCAGGAGCCCCCCTCCGTCCAGCACCGGCTCCGGGACCAACAGCGGCTCGAGCGCGGCGCGCGAGGAGCAGGACGCGGGGCAGGACGCGCTGCCCGCGCGGCGCTACGGCGCGGAGGACCTGCTGTACTTCGGCGCGCAGGAGCCCGTCAGCTGCTCGCTCTTCCCCTACGGCGGCGGGGGCGCGCAGGGGGCCGCGTGCTACGGCGGCTCGGGCGCGCCGTCCCGTTACACGTCGTCCTCCTCGTCCTCCTCGTCCACGTCCTCCTCCTCGTCCTCCTCGCTCCACTACGGCCCCGTGCCGCTGCCTCCGCACGCCGTCTCCGGCTTCCCGTCCAGCGTGTGCGCCAGCCGCGGCCAGTTCCCGCCACCGCCGCCGTCCCACGCCGCGGCCGCCGCCGCCGCCGCCTACCAGTTCGCGCACGCGCAGGGGCCCGCGTGCCTCTACCCGTCCTACCCCGGGACCCAGCGGGCGCAGGTGTACCTCTGCAACCGGCCGCTGTGGCTCAAGTTCCACCGACACCAGACCGAGATGATCATCACCAAGCAGGGCAGGTGAGGCGCGCGCGGGACCCCCTTAACATATCAATAAACACAGTAGTGAGACACCCGCGGGCGGGACCCCGCGCGCACCATCTGGAGGGGTGAAGATCTTCAGCACCTTCAGATTCACTGTTTGGTTTCTGGGGAAAAAAAATTTAAATTCACTGATTAACGAGCGATTCGAGACAGAATAATAATAATAACAGTAATAATAATAATAATAATTTTATTATGTTTTATTGTTATGATTTTCGTTCCTTTAAGAACAGGTGTGGTTGCTATGGTGACCCTCCGGAGCAGAAACGTCCTGATTACGGGATTTAAAAACGCGCTGATCCTCCGGTTATTGATCCGAACCTCTCAAACCGGAAACGATCCGGATCCGTGCGGAATTAAGGAGTTTATTACTGACGGGGTTTTCCTCTCGGTTTGCTTTAAATGCTCGTATTTCCAGAGAGGCTTGACATGCGCGTTAAAATCGGGACTTTTATTTATTTGATTTCATTTCTTAAGTCTTTTTCTTTCTCTCTCGATTCCAGAAGGTGTTTAGAAAAATTTTGAGAAAAAAAAGTAATTTGTCAAAAGAAAATTGACTTTTATTTAGTGATTTCGTCTGGGGAAAATAATAAATAAATACATAAATAAATAAAAAAAACACAAATGAACCAATAAATAAATAAAGCCCAATCTTTAAAAAAGTTTGATCTGTCTGTCTGTCCATTTAGAAAATCAGAAACTGTAAGAAACGAAGTTTTTAGTCATTTTATTTGGAAATGCTGAAAAATGAAAGAGTTTGGATTGATTTTGTTTTATTAAACATCTATAATGGTGTGTGTGTGTGTGTGTGTGTAGGCGCATGTTCCCCTTCCTGAGCTTCAACATCACCGGTCTGAGTCTGACTGCGCACTATAACGTCTTCGTGGAGGTCGTGCTCGCGGACCCCAATCACTGGCGCTTCCAGGGGGGTAAATGGGTGACCTGCGGCAAAGCGGACAACAACATGCAGGGTGAGGAGACCACACACACCCTCACACACACACTCTCACACTCTCACACTCAAACACACACTCGTACACTCTCTCTCACACACACACACACACACACACACACACTCGTACACTCTCTCTCTCACACACACACACTCTCACTCTTGAACGACATGCACGATTCTGCACTTTTAGTTTCTTCCCTCGTGCAGTAAACAAAAAAAAAAAAAACAAAGTGCGCCAGAGCGGCTTGAACGAAACCCCAACAGCAGCTCGACTCGGGTGTGACTCTTTGTTGTTTGTTTTTTTTTTCCTTCAGCCCAAGGCTTTAACTGTGTGTGTGGTAATTCGCTCTGGTCTTTGTTGCGAGAAAAATCTAAAGCTGAGAGATGCAAACACACACACACACACACACACGCGCGGAGTGAAAAGCGCTCTCGCACTCCTTCATTCGTTCTTCTCTCTCTTGTCCTCCTTTTACAAAAACTCAATCACCATCAATAAATTACTGCCGCAAAAAACAAAAAAAAAAACATCCCCGTTTGTTTTCCTCCGCGCGCTCCGGCCGAGAACGGAAGATGAACCGAGCAGGCGGAGGAGTGCAGACTGACTCGGGCTTAAAGAGGGAAATCGGCTCCGGTTCAGACCTGTTCGATCACAGTTTTACAAAAACCCGAGACTCCGAGTCCGGATCAGCCTTCGGTCTGAACTCCTCCTGATCCGCGATCGCTTTGATCTCCCTCGGAAACGGCGCGGAGACACGCGCGCCTGAAAAGCGTGTTTTGTGGGAAATTCGAATTGTTTTTTTACTGAAACGCGGTGTAAATGAAAGTCGAATCGAAACCGAAAGATGGTGAGAATGTGTGAAGAAATCGTAAGGAACGAAAAAGCGAGTTTATCCGACGAAATGATGCCTTCAAGATGAATTATTACACGTTTTCAAACAATTAAGAATATAATTTTATTTGGAAAATAAGGGCTTATTTGTAACCCTTTTTCTCACGAGCACTTCAGCCCTGTAGCTCTCTCTTCCTCACTTGCTGAGCTTTAAGGATTTAGATTTATTTATTTTATTTCTGTAAGGCTTTAGTATTTTATTTTGGCTTTTAATGAAATGATTCATTTTAACTGGCGGTCATTGCTGGTAAGGGGGGAGGGGGAGGGGGAACCGGAGATGCTCAGAGTGTCTCAACCTGCGTGGGCTCAAAGTGTGAACATCTCATTTATTTATCATGCAGGCTGGAAAAGAAGAAGAAGAAAAAATCAGAGGCTTCTTACTTTTGCTCTTCTTAATTCTTTGCATTCAGGTCTTGGCTTTATGAGCATCATTTTCTTATTTAATCTTCTCCTCTTTTCTTCCAAAGGGAACAAGATGTACGTCCACCCTGAATCTCCCAACACAGGAGCTCACTGGATGAGGCAGGAGATCTCCTTCAGCAAGCTGAAGCTCACCAACAACAAAGGAGCCAACAACAACAACACCCAGGTGATCCAGAGACCTTCTGCACCTAAAACCACACTAGTGTTGACCTTAACGCTCACAAAGCAGGACAGTCTTGGGGGCAAGGGGCGTCTCTGCCAAACCCTACGTGAAGATCTGCAGTGAAAACCAAAAAACAGCTCGTTCAGATGTTTCTACAGTGTAGGAGTTCCTGCAGATCTTCTCTCAGGGAAGCTGGAATGAAGGGGTCTGTCTTTGATGAAGGTGATATGTTGGGGACTTAAGATTTTTAAAAAGTCACACTTTGAGAATCTGTTTAAATTCAGGAGAAAAAAACTAACATCTTCATCTCCCCATGCTGCTCTAAATCCAGTTAGACTGGACCAAGTCTGCTCTTTCTGCATAAGCTTGAAGTTTGGTTTAGTTTTGGACGAGGACACGCTCAGAAATGAAAATTGTGGCAAAGTTCTTACTGCTCAGGCCTAATCTTCCTGGACAGACTAGGCTGGACTAAATGTCCTACATAAGACACGATGCAAGGGTAAGGAATGTCCTGGAAACGTCTTGAGCACCAAGGGTGCTTTGGTCCAAATAAGGTGACTCTGGGCAGGTTCACAGCTCATAATTTACCTACAAGACATTTAGGGGACGCCCTTGTCCAGAGCGTCTCCATTACCTGGCGCTGTCCCTTTAGCAGCTCTGGGTTAAGGGTCTTGCTCAGGTTGGTAGTGCAGGTGGGATGTGAACCTGCAAGCTTGCGGTCCATAGGGGAGTGTCCTAGATCTAGACCAGCACCAGAATGTTGTCGTCATGGTGATTGTAGCTGAGCTTGCCCTGATGGGACTGCGTTGAGGAGTTTGAAAGAGTGTCAAGAACGAGAGCAGATCGTTAGGTGGGGTTGAGCTGATGGTGATGTGGGTGAAGCAGAGTCTGCACTTCGTCAGTCTTCTTCTGGCCTTCCGTGGTGGTTTGACACCTTCAAGTGCGAGTGCCTGCGTTTGTCTTGCAGCATCCGATCCGTCCTGCAGCCTTTGCACAATGTGTGTGTGTGTGTGTGTGTGTTGCAATGTTTTTGGCCTACGCTGTGCAAGTGTGTGTGCCATCTTGTATCATTTTGACAAGGTTCGCTCTCCATTCTGTTGGCTTTTCGATCTGCCCACCAGGCTTCCTAACGGTAGACTTTCCTGTTTTCGTGCAGATGATTGTCCTGCAGTCCCTCCACAAGTACCAGCCCAGGCTGCACATCGTGGAGGTCAGCGAGGACGGTGTGGAGGACATGAGCACAGAAGCTAAAACCCAGACCTTCACTTTCCCAGAAAACCAGTTCATCGCGGTCACCGCTTACCAGAACACAGACGTAAGCGAAACACAATCTGCTGACCGCCTTTGCTTCCTTCCTTCAGCCGATTGGTTAAAAACTGTCTTTTTTGTTTTTTCCAGATCACACAGCTGAAGATCGACCACAACCCGTTTGCTAAAGGCTTCCGAGATAACTATGACTCGTAAGTGTCTCCTGAGCGAAGGCCTGACTGCGGCCTATTGCACCAACACTCTATCGTTTTCTTGTCTTCCCACTCCTTCCCAACTCTCTCTAGATCCCCGTGTTCTAGATGGCTTCACAGAACCACCTTGACGTGTCTCTCTCTCTCTCTGTCCTCTGTAGGATGTACACGGCCCCCGAGAGCGACAGGCTGACCCCGTCCCCCACCGACTCGCCCCGCTCCCAGCAGATCGTTCCCGGCGCTCGTTACGCTATGCAGCCTTTCTTCCAGGACCAGTTTGTGAACAACCTGCCGCAGAATCACCGTCTGTACGGGGGCGAGCGGGCTGTCCCTCAGACCAACGGTCTCCTGTCCCCGCAGGCCGACGACTCAGCGGCCTCCTCCGCCGCCGGCCGCTGGTTCGTCCAACAGGGTGGCGCCTCGGCCAAGCTCGACTTGACCTACGACACCGACTACTCCGCCTCCAGTCTCCTGCCGTACGGGATCAAACCCCTGCCCCTGCAAAGCCCCCATGCGCTGGGTTACTACCCAGACTCCTTCGCTTCCATGGCGGCGGCCGGTTGGGGCACCAGCCGGAGCGCCAGCTACCAGAGGAAGATGACCACCGGCTTGCCCTGGTCCCCCAGGCCCAGCCCGCCGGCCTTTTCAGACGACCCGCTGGCCGTTAAGGATAAGCTGCACGATGAGGCGTCCGCAGGGTCGGTGGGCGGCAGCGGGGTGTGGGGGCTCGACACGACCCCGGGCCTCAAACCCGTGGACTCGAGCGACTACGCCATGGTGTGTAAAAGACGCCGCCTGTCCCCCGGAGGGTCCAGCACGGACGCGTCCCCGACTATAAAGTGCGAGGACCTGAGCGCTGAGGAATACAGCAAGGAGCATCCTAAAGGCCTGGGCTACTACGCTTTTTACACCAGCCCCTAAACTAAACATCCCCATGCATTAATATTCTCTCTTTCTCTCTCTCACCCCTCTCTCTCTCACTCTCTCTTTTAAAGTGCTTTGCCCTTTTTTTAATTTTAATTTTTTTTTCCATTCATTTCTTTAAATCCAGGTGCCAAAGCTGTGCGCTCCTGTTTCGGTGTTGATGATTCAGTTCTGCTGGTTTGTGTAAAATGGGAGAGGGGTTTTTTGGGGAGGGGGAGGGGGTTTCTTTTATCTTTTTAAAAGCATTCTGCTGGTTTTAATCTTTTTTTAAATATATATTATATATATAAAAAAATCAATGTTTTTTTCTTTCTCTCCTTTAATTTAAGACCCCTGGTTGTACAGTATTTGTGCACTTTAGATTGTGATGTATCTTGTATAAATTGTCTACATGGCACTGGTATGAGATGTGTAATAAAATGTGCTTTTCCTAAAAACCCTTTTTAAGTCGTCTTTTATAAAAAAAAAAAAAATAATTATTGGCAGTAAAATTACTTTTTCACTGCGTTTTTTTTCATGATCTTCCCTTTAGGTTTCCTTCTTCGGTTGTGCCGTTTCTTGTTCAGATTTATCTTTCTGCTTTTCCAAGTTCAGGCTCGTTTTAAATATGCTTCTGTTTATTTTTATTTTTTTGTACTTTTTTTTTTAGAAATTTCCAATAAAGTTAGTATTTTAAAAATGTATTTAATTTTTTTTACATATTTAAAGAAGCCTCAGTGCATGAAAGATTTTGGCCTTATCTGGGATTTGTTGAATTTTAAATAATTTTAATCTGCAGATTTGGACAATTTGTGATGAATGTCCTCCACGTCTAAATATATTAAATGTGTTTGTGTACTTTTAAAAAATGAATTTTTTATTTATTTATTATATTTAATTAGATCATCTCCCAGATCTAGGTTTAATCTATAGATTCGTATTTAATAAAGACTGATTATAGAACATTTAACAAGTTCTGTATCAAACACACACAGTCTCATGTTTCTGGTGAAACTGGACCAAGAATAAAGCACCTCTATTCCTTCATTTTTCTTTTTCATTCCCTTATTTAATTTTTCTTTTCTTTTCTTTTTGAGAAAACCAGATGGGTGGTTTGGTTCTGAATAAAATCTCTCAGAAGAGTCTCCCTGCTGTTTAACCCTCTGATCACTGGATCCCTTTTACTCCTCTAACTTCTCAACATCTCGGTTCTTCAGTGTAACGTCTCAACATCATCTCATTCCCTCAGCGTAACTTCTCAACATCATCTTAAACCTTCAGGGTAACATCTCAACATCATCTCAGTCCTTCATCTTTACATCTCAAAATCATCTTTAGGGGTTCGGATTAAGATTTAAATTTAATGTTGGGGTTAGATTTACTAGAATATTTTCAAAAAAACTTTCATTTGAGCATCTTTCACATCTTTAAACATCACATGGATGTTTCAAATAAATTGTCACTCAGTAATGAAAAGTGCAGCATTTTGAATAGAAAAATGTTTCTCCACTGCCACCGAATCAAAATAAAGACCAGAACCAGGAAATAAAAACAAGCACCAGGATATGAAGACCAGAATTAGGAAAATAAAGATCAGAACCAGGAAATAAAAACAAGCATCAGGATATAAAGACCAGAATTATGAAAATAAAGATCAGAACCAGGAAATAAGGACCAGAATTATCAAAATAAAGATCAGAATGAATAAATAAAGATCAGAACCAGGAAATAAAGAGCAGAATTATGAAAATAAAGATCAGAATGAATAAATAAAGATCAGAACCAGGAAATAAAGACAAGAAGGAAGTGAAATGTGGGGAAAATGAATCAGGAAAAGATCAGAACATTAGAAACTCTTTGTGAAGTTTCATCAAACGACTTTCTGAGTGTAAAAGGAGATGCTTTAAAACCAGGCTGAACCCCAAAGCCTGTTCTGAATCTCCTCTCTTCTTCCAGAATTTTTTTTAATCAGTCTCTCCTCATCAGTAAATCCCATTTGAGCTGAACTGATGGTCTGGTATTTTTAAGTCTAATGAATTCTGTTGTCAGACTCTTGACAGAAAGCGACGACTCTGACTAAACTCCAATTAACACCTTCTAATGATGCCGAGCTCCTGATGGCACTGGCCTCCCCGCCTGCCTGTCGGGCTGCAGGAGGAGGGGTGGATAGGGCAAAAGAGGAGGGGTGGGGGAGGGGGTGTATGG
>JABMDN010008349.1:0-10793 GCA_017165825.1 Hepsetus odoe
CACACACACACACACACACAGTCTCTCTCACACACACACACACACACAGTCTCTCTCACACACACACACACACACACACACACACACACACACACACACAGTCTCTCTCACACACACACACACACACACACTCACCTATCTGAGAAAGTGTGTTGGTAAAGCACTTTAGGGTCAGGTGTTGTTCTTCACTCTTCATGGCCGCTATTAGAGCCACACACACACACACACAGGGGAAGAAGAGCCGAACTAGGGCTCACTTATCCACGCGTTCACTTTCCTCTCCTGCGCCGGTGAGTTGTGGGAAAGTTAACAGACTCCATGCCGAGAGGCTCTGCGCTCTTCAGGGGCGGAGGCTGCAGCCGCGGGTCAATCTGCGGAGAACGAACAGCTGAGCAGCTCCATCCTGCAGGCACGAGCCCTGATTTCTTATTCCCGCCCTCTTCCCCATTGACCCCGCCCCCCGCGCGTATTAGCCCGGCGTCCAGCACTGGGATTGGCTGGTCCATCAAAAGGGGCGGGGTTACTAAGAACACGTAACAAAAAATATGGAATCCCATTTTTTTCAAATTGTGAACGTAAACAAAATCGTTCAGAAGGGTTTTGGATATTAAATGCATCAGTCTAGAAAAATCTTTTACAGCTGTTTATAATGGAGGCGATAGGAACTAGACGTCTTACACACTTACTGCCTCTAAAATCTCCTTCCCACAAAGTTATTCCACTGCGTTTAAAGCTTTTGGTCTTAAAGTAGTCTGTGTGCAGGGTAGAGGGGTTATATTTCCATTCCAGCAGGCAGTGGTGGCCTAGTGGTTAGGGAGTTTGCACCAGGATCAGAAGGTGATGAGTTTGAATCCCAGACCAGTAGGTTACCCTGAGTTACCTTTGAGCAAGGTACCCTCCTCATCACTGCTCCCCGGGCACTGTCAATAGCTGCCCCCTGCTGTGTGTGTGTGTGTATGGGTAAAAACTAGAGGCTGCATTTTGTTTTGTTGCTGTTTCACAATGAGAAGTTGTCACTTTCGTTCCCTTAAAATCTTGCCTGTGGTTTATTATTAGGACACTTTAGACTGTTCTTGATTCTTTGGCTCTCTTTGTGTTGTAGATCTCACCATGTGCTGTAATCAATGTATGTATCATTTATTTGATACTTTTATCACTAATCACATTTACATCTACATTTACAGCATTTAGAAGATGCTCTTATCCAGAACGACGTCCAGTTCCTAATTACAGGGACAGTCCCCCTGGAGACACTCAGGGTTAAGGGTCTTGCTCAGGGACCCAGTGGTGGTGGTGGTGCCAAAGGTGGGATTTGAACCTGGGACCTCTTGAGCCATAGGTCCTTAGGCAAGTATCCTACTACTAGACAACCGCCACCCAAAGAATCACATAGTTTCTCTTTAGTGGACTGTATTTAAAACATCTTTAAAACTGTGTTTGCTTCTCAGCAAATGCCTTCTGAAAATGTGAAAAACTGGTCCAAGTCCTCTTTAAATATTAGCCTGGCTCTCTGTGGAGCAAAGGCCAAGGTGCAGCACCCAATAGACCTTAACACCTCAGAAGTAGATGGTGTGGCCTTATCTTCTACTCCACCGGGTGCACACTTTTGCTTATCAGAGTGGTTAAAGGCTATAAAACGTGAATGTGGAAAGAAGCTATTTGAAAGAAGTACAGAAGGGTTAAATGTTCAAAAACAAAGCCAAACATCCAGTATAAGTTCTTAGAAACTACTTAATGACACATTTGTGGTCAGTGTCCTGCTTAAAAAACACTTTCCAGAAAAGAAAATAGTCTTCATTACCCCATTAAATGAAAAATGGCCATACTTGATTGATAAACTAGTATTCGTTAAGCTGTATGTCATGTACAGAGACCTATATTAAGAATATGTAAGTCGAAATGAACATTTATAAATGCTCAATCTAAAAAGAGTTTGTTGTTATAACATCTGAGGTCAAATGACATCAAATTTACTAAAGCAGTCTTCAGGTGTTCTGAAACCTTTGCCAGCCTTTGAGCAAATTTAGCAATGATTCGTTCAAAAGGTATTTCGTCTGTACAGCTAGTATAGCATGCTCTGTATATGTAGAGCAGAAACACTTGATGAGCTGGTTTGATGACTTTGGTGGATGATGTCACCCCAGTGACCTCCTTAAATGAACTGTAGCTGTGATTTTCTTGGACTGAAACAGGTTTGGTGTTCGGTGAGTGCAGAAATAAACATGGGCAGGATGCTGCTGCAATCCTGCCACTCAATGGTTGTGCACTAGGTGGCACTTGTATCACGCAATAAAACCGCCCTGAAACTGTAGGAAACTCCTGGAGAGCACGCTCAGCTCCCAAATGATGTCTTTGTGTGGCTGAATCTTTAACTGTGGCCATTTCTTGTTTTACATACAGGAATGAATTGGATTAAGTTGTAGTGATTGGGCACAGTGTGTGCAGCCAGTGTGGAGCAGCACTCCATGTAACAGCTCACTGAATGGGACATTCAGGACTTCAGGGCTTCAGTGGAGGTTCATTAGTATTCTCTCTTTAACTGGTCAGCCCTAAGCACCTTTCTTTGCCAGGAGCTTTGAAGATGTTGGTCTTCAGTCAAAGCCGGATTTGTTCCTAGCTTTTCCGGAACTCGTCGCACTACTTTTGTGCGTCTTTCTGCTCTTGTTTACACTGCGACTGGAGGGGCTGATGACTCGGCCTTTGGCAACCCTGCTTAAAAGTTTCTTTATCACTTGATGAATTCATCCCTACACTGCTTTGGCTTAATGTTTACCCGTTATTGCTTCAAGCTGAATATTCTGCACCTTCTCAGCTTCCAGTTAAAAGTGATTACAGTCTTGATTTGAAATTTTCTACACAATAAAATTAATACCTTATCAAACCTGTTCAGAATCCCATGGTCCATTTTATCAAATAGTGGCACTGTGTATGTGTGTGTGTGTGTGTGTGTGTGTATGTGTGTGTGTGTGTTTAACAAGGAGATAGAAAAGATGCACCTGGGATTGTAAACTACGCTTGCTCTCATTTGGCCACTTGTGTGTGCAAAGAAAATGGTGCGGCCACGCTGCTGTAAACTGAGAAACTCAACTATATATGTGCTGTTTTCTTCACATCAGAAAAACAAATAATTAGGCAAATGTTTCAATTTTATTGTAATATATGGGCTTTTTCAGGTGTATGAGAAAATGAGACCATAAACTGAATCAGTTCTAGCATCAATATATTGGTAGTTTCTTTAGAAATCTCCATAAAATTTCATCATCATATACTCTCATCACACATATCTTGCAAGAAATGCTACACACCAGGCCTAAACATCATTCACCTTCTCCATATTCCAGGTATGAAAGTTTTAAAAATGTGCTGAAGCAGCCAGTAGTATTTATTTACTAAAGATCTAAAGCGCATTGCCCAAACTTTAACATTTACTGGCTTTTATTATGTTTATTACTTTTAATTGATATATTTTATAATAATAATAATAATAAGTATTATTATTATTATTATTATTATCATTACTATTACTATTATTGTTATTATTATTATTATTATTGCTATTATTGTTGTTGTTGTTATTTTTGTTGTTATTGTTATTGTTGTTATGATCAACAACAGCAACAACAACAATAATTATAGAAATAATAATAATAATGTGTTTTTATTATTATTATCAGCTGGAAGGGTATAAATAAAGCTTTATATGGACCTGTGAAACTGCACTTTCTCGTGAGCTGGAGCTCTGGGATGTGCTAATCATCGGTACTTGACCTCACTAATGCATGTGTCACTGAATAAAATCTAATTCTCACAGCAATGTTCCAACATCTAATGTAAAGCCTTTCCAGAAGAGGGTTATCAGGCTGTATCTGCAGCAAAGGGGGCAACAAACTGCAAATCATGTCTATCAACTGAAATCACACAAAGCTTTCTGCAGCTGTACGGTTTTGTTCTCTTAACTTGTTTTATTTTATTATTTGCCTTACAGCCAGCCTTGCAGACGTTTGCTGTGTGGCATCTGAACAGTGGGGAAAGAATCCACAGGCCTTCGACTTAATTTGCTGTTTGTATACAAAACACAGAGCTGGGAATAGTACTGGGCATTAGCTCAAAGGCAATAATGATTTCCTGCTCCGCACTGGAACGGAACTCTATAATTTGTCCATGTTTATGCCATTGCGTGATGCTATCTCTTTGGAGCTTCAGTTACTTGTGGATCGGGTATCGAGGGTGTAATTAGTAGAGGCCTGTGATGGTTTGTGCGCGGCTGACTGTTTGAAGTGGACAATGTTGGGAGGTGCACGGACATGGCTCGGACATTCCAGCGATGTGCCCAGGAAAGGAGCAATTTTGAACGGGGCACTTACAGTGCATATGCACTTTGCCCATAGGAATGATGAGGGCTTTCTGCTCAGATCGAAAGACTATGCTTTGGGACAGTGTGAGCTCATCAACCATATATTTCAATCCACCCAGACTCAGTGATGGATCTCAGCACTTACTGTTCCATGTTCAATGTTATTTATGTATTAATGAGAAAGAAGGACTGAGGTGTAAGCCCAAATAAACACCCTTAGGGTTGAGGGAGTTCGAATGACTATTGAGTTGGATTTGATTTAATTTGAAGCAGTGCTCCAAATTTGCCAAGAGTTAAGATGTCATTAGTATTCAGTTTAAGCAAGGACATTTTCCTGGACTTCTAACAGCCTTTGCACTAAAAAGGACCACATTTTGTGACTCGGGACTTGATTCTTCAAAAACAGAAGTGGTTCAGTGTGAACATTTGTATTCTCAGAGCATTGGCCGTTACCTTTCTGTGCTTAAAGTGACAGACCTGGATTTGATTTGATTACTTTGCCCTGCTCAGTAACACTGTCATAATCATTCCATAAGCATGTCATGGCAGATGTAATTTCCTCTTGCATGCAGTTGCTCTGTTTTGACATTTAGTTGCTTGATTAATGTTATGAAGCAAATGCTTTTATGAGTTGTCATGATAGATTATGTCTATTTTTAATACAATGTCATCTTACTGTTATCAGTAATGTGAATAAGTGTCATTTTCTCTGCTTGGGTTTCGTCCATAATCTGTTTTCCTCCCACAGTCCAAAGATATGCAGATCAGGTAAACTGGAGGTGCTTTATTGGCTCCTAAGTGTGACTGTGTGTGTGAGTGTTTGTCACAGAGTGTTTGTCTGTGTCTTTTGCAACCTGTCCCGGATGTGTCTTCATCTTTTGCTCAGTGATTCCTGAGTAGGGCTCCATCAGCTCCTGAGACTCGGTTTAGGATGAGTAGTTGGACGGATAGATCAATGGATGGATGGACGGATGGACAGAAGGGCAAATTTACAAACAAACAAAAAATGTATTTGTATAGTGCCTTCCCCAAGTCAAAGATATTTAGCCATAACACTGCTGCTCTATTACACTTTGTTGCACTGCCCAACAACTTGGGCTGCTCTGTTCCATAACACTGCGGCTCTCTGACGGATGAATGTACTGTCTGTCTGTTGTTGTCTGCACTTGTTGCCTTGTCTTGTGTCTTATGTTATGTCTGATGTCGTCTTATGTGTAGCACCAGGGAACATACATATTAGAATAAAGCAACAGAAGGTAACCAATCATTAGAAAAGGAAACAAAAGCACATTTATAGGAAAACAGGAAACAACACACAACACAGTGGAAGGCTGTATTATTGGTTTTTGCAACAGCATCATGAGACGAACAGGACAAGGAGAATAGATCCCAGAGATGAAACTTTGAATCTGCAAGTAAACCATCACCAGAGGATCTGAAAGTGTGGACGTAAGGTGTGTATGGGTGTAAGGAAGAAATAGTTCAGGCAAATACAGAGAGTCAAGATTGTGAGGTGCTTCAAAGATTAAGAGAACTATTGTGCATTGAATATGGGAGCTGTTAAGTTACAGAAGATGGGGCTGGGCTCTTCATTTGGCAAGTGTGAGAACTGAATTTACTGTAGTAACACTAGATTTTGGCAAATCGGTGAAGAGCACATTGGAGTAGTCGAAGTAAGAGCTAAAGAAGAGGACTGAGGCTTAGAATCTTGTGGAAGTGGAAATGATCTTACTGACATGGGAGGTAAAATGGGCTTCAAAGGTAAGTAAGTGATCAAAGACAACACAAAGATTCTAAACAGTCTGGGAGGGTTTAACCAGTACACCATCGGCTGGTAAATCTGATCGCATTTTTTGATGAACATTTTTCATGCTTAACTCTTTTCAGAGAAAGAATATATCCATGCTTTTATAGTTACATCCATGGACTGGGGTTGGGGGTCACATATGTGTAGCAATACGTACCTCAAAGAAATTACAGCTGAGTATTTTTGGACAGGATTAAAAGATTTTTTGCATGGACTTATCTGGAAATAATAATTAATAGTATTCAGTATGGAAAATACGGAAATGACTCAGATTTTGGAACAAAACTCTGGTAATAGTCCAGCAAGTCCACTGCTGTGTGAACAGAGCTCTACATTTGAGGTCTTTCCCACGAAAGCACAGATGGTGGGCCATTAGGGTGGTGGAGAAAATATTTCTTGTACAAGAAAAGCAGCAAAGCCTCAGAATCAGGAAACCAAGTTTTGTTTTTGTTAAACTTTTAAACTGGATGTTGACTTAATTTATGTTCATTGATTCTTAGTTATTTTCAAAGGACATTTGACATATATTCCACATCACATGGATCACACTATACTTTCCTTCTGGGTACATTTAAAAGCATTTGATTCTGCTACTTCGGGGTTTAAATGCCCCATTTTAATGGGCATGTTCCTAAAATAGCACTAATGTTAGGCTTGACTGCATTTGCCAGTAATGTTTCAAATCAAATATGGGTGGCCAATAACCATGAGCTCAGTTTATTTTGGATGTGAAGTAAAGTATTACGTCTTGATTTATGATTTGTTCAGCGTGCAGGTGCAAGTTGTTGAAACTGGTCTAAAACCTTCAACTTAAAAAAAACAAAAAAAAAAACATTTATCGTATTTGACGCTTTTATATCATTAAGCACCTCACATGGTTGGATTTCTCAACCATTTTTTCCAGCTTGATAGTCCTCTAGAAATGCATGCATGTCATCTTCCCCGATGCCTTTCTTTAGGGATTTCCTTCTTCAAATAGCTCTTCATTATGTCTCAGTCTCTCAGTGGCCTTATTCTCCTAGTAGATTCCCCCGACACAGTTCAGGTATCATGAAATATTTTCATACTCTGTACTGTTGAGTAGTGTCCTCTTTGAATTATATGTAGTTAAATTAGTTAAATTAGAAGGACCAATATGATACACTTTTTAAATGTTTTCTTTTTCATCTTTTACGGGGCTTTATGTGAAAATTTCTTTATACCTGACCATTTTCCAACTCTCTTTTTAACCTTCAGAATCAGACAGCTGTTACTGTTTATTTAAAACTGCTATATGAAAATGATCTCTGATCATTTTGGCTCCTTTGTGTTTTGCCTTGTTTAAAAAAGTAATTCACACTAAAACCTTCCTCATAATTCTTGAAAACGCCTGGGGCTAAGATGCTGGTGGCTGATTAGGCAGTAATATGTAAAACGGTTGACTTTGTGGCATCATGACTGTGAACCAGCTGAATTTGGATGTTTTAGCAGCTTAGTTAGTCAGATATAGACTATAATCTGGGGAGTGAATATTCAAAAAAGCAAAAACGATTTGGGTTTCATTGACATGGGTTCTTTAACCTAACGTGCCTAATCGCATTAGCTAATTTTTTATTTCACAAATTCTGTTGCTGAATATGAGAGCTCTGCCTCTAATCCTGTTTGAACACTACTTGCTGTAAATATGGCTCACAAACTAAGGAAGTACTCGATTAGCGACAAGGGGTATGTTTACCTAGGAGTGGGTGGCCTTGTTGAGTGTTGAGTTCCTGATGTCATTGCATTAGTGCATGTTAATATCAGGGTCAGGCCAGACCAGAGGAAGGTCAGCTCCATTGACAAGTGGGGTAAACCTCAGTTGTGTGAAGAAAGAAAGCAGAGACGTCAATGCTATCATACACTCACTGAGATGAAGGGAGAGTGAATAGGGCTTCTGTTTGCCAGCTTCTGCTCATGTGGCCTTGCCAGGATGTACACAATGCATGCTCTGATTGATCTAAGAGTCCCACAGAGAGTTATTTCAGTGTCTTCTTTACACAGATTGTTATGTATATATATATATATATATATATATATATATATATATATATATATATGCAAAGGTCTTAGGCAGGTGTGAAAAAATGCTTTAAACAAAGAATGCTTTCAGAAATGGAAGTGTTCATCATTTATTTTCATCAATCAACAAAATGAAGTGAATGAACCAAAGAGAAATCTTAATCAAATCAATATTTGGTGTGACCACCCTTTGCCTTCAAAACAGCATCAATTCTTCTAGGTACACTTGCACACAGTTTGTGAAGGAACTCGGCTGGTAGGTCGTTCCAAACATGACTGTGTTTCAACCTCCGTGTGACATTGATGATCATCAGTACCTGTTTGGTAAAACTGGTTGATCACACACCGACTATAATCCTACAGAATCCCTGACTTTGTGCAAGTGTACCTAGAAGAACTGATGCTGGCTTGAAGGCAAAAGTTAGTAACTCCAAATATTGATTTAATTTAAATTTTTCTTTTGTTCGCTCACTTTGCATTTTCTAAATGGATAAAAATCAACAATCATTATTTATATTTCTAAAAGCATTCTTTGTTTACAGCATTTTTTCACACTTGCCTAAAACAGTACTGTATGTCATTCCTTAATGACTGCAGTGTGTCTCACAGCAGTGCGTCACCAATTTTTAGTTGCATAATACTTCTTTAGAGTAGGATGAGGATGTCAGAAGATAATGTTGACTAATAACAGGCAAATACGCATTAGTCAGTAAGCAAGTAGGCAACATTAAAATAAAAAAGACAGGCTTTAGATTCAAATCTTTGAAAACCCAGCTAACATACTTCCTCTGGATCAACTGGTGCTCAGAGAGGATGGTGTAATTCTATTCTGCATCAGTCCTGTGAGTGGAATATTTTATGCAAATGGTCAGACATGCAATGACCCTTAAACAAAGATGAAAACAAACACACACACACATACACACACAGATAGAGAAACATGAATAAAATAGCAGACCATATAGGACTCTTTCTAATATGCTGACAGTTAATGAGGCACTGTAAAGGATTATATAAAATGAAATATTTTGTTGTCTATATAAATGGTCAGATTTTTTTAAAAAACAAAAACAAACCCCAACCCCAAATGCACTTAAGATGCTTAAATGAAGTTGCTTAAATATCTTGTTTGATCAAGAAAGAATCAATAAAGGGTGAAAATGTGCATGTAAAATGTATAGCACCTATTAGTACATAAACCTAAATGGCATAGCAAGTGAATTTTAGGGGGTGAAGATGGGGGATCTTTCAAGATGAAAAAATAATTTTGTCCTAGACATGAACCAGTCATTGGAGACCTTGATGATTCTAAAAGCTCCCTCACAAAAACTGTTAAGCTAGCAAATATGCAGCTGTGCTATCGGAAACGTGATTTTTGGCCTACATCTAATGCACTCTAAGAAAGCTGTTTTGGATTTGTAACCATTTCCTCATTGTCATTGCATATAAATAACTAGTTTGAACAATAAACACAATGTATATTTTTATGTAAGGAAGAAATACTCCATTCATATGGAAACTCTAAGAGACCTTCTTAGGGAGAAAAATATTAAAACAGTAAAACTCAGGCTATGATTATACGCTCTGATTTCAAATTCAACTGAAAATGGCTTAGCAGCAGTTATATTCAGACAAGCAAGTAGGAAGAAAACCAAAGAAACTGCCGTACCAGACTGAGAGGGAAGGGAATGAAGCTACAAGCACATTGATTCCCACACGCCATTCACAGCAACCTCTCAACATGAGAGCAGATCACCCAGCTTAGACTGGCTGCGTTTTGTTTAGATCATGACCCCATCATTACGGCCATGTATAAAACCAGGAATGAAAGTCAGCTACTTGCATGCAGTTAAGTAAAATGAAGTGAAAATAGCTATTTATCACTGTGAACACAGAGCACAGCACAAAATGAAAAGCTTCTCTCCATTTAACCCATTCAAACAACATGCAGGTGGGGGCAGACATATCCAGTGCCTGGGGAGCAGTGATGGGGATGATACCTTGATCAAGAGTACCTCTGGGGAACTCACTGGTCTGAGACTCGAGCCCATGACTTTCCCATTATGGAGCCTAGTACCTAACCAATAGGCCACTGCTGCTGCAGTGGATAAAGACTAGCGTGTACTGTGGTTGGATGATGTTTGGGACACAAAGTCTGTCTTGTTTAACCACAAAACAAAAACAATGAATGGCATGTGTAGTTTGGGTAATATGCCAAAATTACAGTACCTAGTAATGGACATTCTGTAGTTTATTTTGCCTTTATCATCCCATCATGCATACTGAGGCTATGTTTCTGATTCTGCCTTATGTTTCTGTTTCTGCCTTAAAGTGCCTATGTGCCAGAAAACTTTTTTAGTAATGGCTTGGTATGGTATGTAAAGACTATTAGAATTATTCAGTCAAGATATAGTTTTAATGAAACTGTTTTGCATATAACTGAAGTTATAAGGCGTATTTCAGCAAACAGCATATGTATGGCAGCATATATAGAGAAGCTACATTTAAATTACACATTACTTCAGACTGTCTACTGTTGTCTTTGGAAGGTGTTTACCCTAAGTGTGAATATGTGTGTATGTAGCACCACTAACC
>JABMDN010008367.1:0-10109 GCA_017165825.1 Hepsetus odoe
ATGTCCGGGGCTCCTTGCTGACATCTCTGACTATTTTCCTCTCCAGAGTTCTTGAAATCTTGCACTTATGGCCACAGCCAGGTTTGTTTCTTACAGAATTTGTCTCCTTGTACTTGGCAAAGATGCAACATACAGCAGTTCTAGACACTGTGAATCGCTAGGAAATGGCAGTGTAGCCCTCCCCCTTATCATGAGCCTCTGCTATCATCTTTCTAAGCTCCAGACTGATTTCCTTTGTCTTTGGCATGGTGAGTAACAGTAGTCCCTCTGTGTTCAAGTGCCCTGTTCCTTGGAGTCTTTTTATTCTGATTGAATGTACAGGTGTGATTTCAAAGCTGATTGGTTCATTACTGTAGGTGTGTTTTGAAAGCAAACATTCACATGTGGCTAATATTTTGAGGGGGCTGGCTCTTAGGCCAAGAACACTCACAATAAGCCCCAGCTTGGTCAGAAAACTGAAAAAAATCAATAAGCATGATGTACAAGCTGTACACCAACCTGACATGCGGATTTGTACCATGACAGAGAATCGTTTCTCTCAGCAGGCCTCGGTGGGAAACAAAGAGCAATGGCTGCACCCCCCACACACACAGGCAGGCAGGAGAAGAAGCACATGTGGCTATAAAATAAATAGCCATACACATGCCTGGTGAAATATCAGTCTATAAGCGCAGATGTTCATAAGCTAACATGTTAGGTCAGAGACACTATCAAACATTTGCTCTGAGAGAGCTTGTCCTAGACCAAGTTTATCTTCCACAAGCTGCTAAAGGGGACCTTTATTTTTGCCACTCTGATACCATCAAATACAAAGAGACTCGACATCACAGCTCCCAAAGCATTAAGTCTTTTTTTGTCAACATGAAAAGGGAGCCTCTCTTAGTATTTCTGCAGTGAAACAAATCCAAAAACATTCAAATATATCTGAACATTGTGCATTTGTTATAACTACACTGTGTGCAATTATTACAATTATTAGTCAAGTCAGTATTTTGACCATTTTATGTATGCATTCCAACTCCAAGCTGTATTAGCTTGAATGCTGATTGGATTTAAGCAGATCAGGCATTTGTGCATTTGTGTAATGAGGGAGGGAGAAACCTAAGGAGATCAACACCCTATACCAAGTGGTGCATAATTATTAGGCAGTATCTTTTTCCTTCTCAGGCAAAATAGGTCCAAAAAGAGAAATGACTCTGAAAAGTCAAAAATTGTAAAAAGTCTTTCAGAGGGATGCAGAACTCTTGAACTGGCTAAGATGTTGGGGCGTGATCGCAGACCCATCAAACAGTTTGTTGCAAATAGTCAACAGGGTCACTAGAAACGTGTTGAGAAGAAAAGATGCAAATTAACTGCCAAAGATTTGAGAAGAATCAAACATGAAGCTACCAGGAACCAATGATTCTCCAGTGCCATTATATTCCTGACCTGCAGCCTACCTGGAATGTCCAGAACAAGGTGTTCAGTGCTCAGAGACTTGGCCAAGATAAGAAAGACTGAAACCTGATTGCCACAGAACAAGACACATTAGCTGAAACATCAAGACTGATGAGATAAGAGTGACTCTTGACGGAGCAAATGGACGGGCCCGTGGCTGGATCAGCAACGGTACAGAGCTCCACTTCCACCCAGATGCCATCAAGGTGGAGCTGGGGTACTGGTATGGGCTGGTATTATTAAAGATGAGCTAGTTGGACCTTTTCGGGTTGAAGATGGACTCAAAATCAACTCCTAATCCTAATTTTAAGTTTTTAGAGATGCTTTCTTCTAGTAGTGGTTCTGGAAAAAGTCTGCATCTTTCAAGAACTCCATGATTTTTATGCAGAACGATGCTCCATCACATCATAGTTCTCTACTGTGTGGCTCGCCAGTAAGACCTTAAAGATGAAAGAATAATGACATGGCCCCCTTCCTCACCTGACCTAAACCATACTGAGAACTTGTTTACCTTCTTAAACGGGAGATTTACAGGGAAGGGAAACAGTCCACCTCTCTGAACAGAGTCTGGGAGGCTGTGGTTGCTGCTGCACAAAAAGTTGATCGCCAACATATCATGTATCTGACAGACTCCATGAATGGAAGAAATGTTTATTTGTAATTTTTTGAGTTGTTTGTTTGTTATTCTCACTTTCACAGATGAAAATAAACAAGTGAAATGCGATTTTTCTTTTTCATTTAGTTGTGTTCATGTGTTCATTCATTCTGCACACTAATAGTTGCCTACAAATTGTGCACACCTACGTTTTCCCTGAGAATGTTCACACTCTCATTCAGGTTTCAGGGTTTTAAAATTTTGGATTTACTGATTGCACCGGATTTGTTCGAGATTTAAATTAATCCTCAAAACACTCACTTGCCTAATTGAGTACACAGTGTATATAGTCCGGTCTGTCGTCAGCCTTTCATTTAAGACAAAAATAGCATGAAGCCTGTATGGCAGGATAACATCCCATTCTGACCTCTACACACAGTGAAAGTGGACCTGGACACTGGGTACTGGATATGGCTGCCCACTGCTGCACTGTGTGTATGGGTTAAATGCAGAGAAAGCTGTGGTTCATTGAGTGCTGTGCTGTGTGCTCGCAATGACAAATAGTCACTTTCACTTACCTAATCAATGCTGTTCACCTGTCTGTGGCCAGTGTGTGTCTGGTGTAAACGTAAAGAGAGCTACAACGATGCAAACCAAGATAGCTATTACAGAAACTGTTGCACGGTAATTACACAGTAATTACACAGTAATTTGTGTAATATGACTCCTCACTGATTCTAGGCTTAAATTTTATTGCATTAGATTCTGCTGTGAGTCAAAGCCCAGTCATCTAATGTGCACATCTCTGTGCTTCTGCAGGTCTGAGTTTGGCGCTAGCCTGAGGGAATGAACGGCTCACGGGACAACTGAGTGCTCTGAAGCATGTCATTTGATATGAGCACCTGTTTGGCAGCAGCGCAGGTGTCAGAGTGGAGGGCCCTCAGGGCGGTTATGGATGCCTTTGGGATGGCCTGAGGGAATAGTGTTAACACATTCGATCTTTGGTAATGCACTCGTCTGTTCAGCTTTTCTCTCCTTCCTCCCTTGTCTCTTACCTCTGTCAGGCCAGTGTATTTATTTATTTATTTTCATAAATGCCCAAATTGAGCACAGTTCTAACACTTTTGTCAAGTTTTCCACTTCAAAGTATACAACGCTTAAAGGTGCCATTTCTTAAATTTTGCTGGCATGGCAAACACACACACACACACACACACGCAAACAGGGTGAGAGAGAGCATTAATGGGACAGGGATGGCATGGAGACAAAGTGAGTAGGACTGTTGCCTCACAGTGAGAAGGTCCTGAGTTTGATTCCCAGATGGGATGGCCAGGTCTCCAGCAACACATCAGGATAAGCAGTTAAAAGTAACAGTGTGTGAGTTTACAGGACATGTATTTTGCAGCCTTTTGCTCAAATATATCTAAACATGTTACTTTACTCTTGCAGTAATTGATGTCTGCCACCAGGTGACAGATTTGCCACGAGATACCAGCCTTAGCTCTTCTTAAAGAGGCTTATCCTGCACGCGTCTACCAAAGTGCCTACCAAGGTTAATCTGCATGATTAATGTTTAAAAGTGTCAGTGCTTCAATGCCTTTGAAATCAGTTATCAGATATTACAAATCACAACCTTATTTCTTATTTCAGTGAAATATCTCCTGTAGCTTTTCTGTTTGTCTACATCTGAGGATTAACTAAAGCTCCTCAGAAGCAGCAGTTTACTGTTAAAATGACAGTTTTATTCCACTGAACACAGGTTACTAAGTGACTCTGCAGCTGCAACCATTTGCTGCTTTGACACAGAGCAATAAACCAATAACCTACATCACCTTTTGTAAGATTACATCTAACACTGCAGCCAGTAACAGCAGAAATGCTCACTTAGCTTTAAACAAACTGGTCACAAATGAGCGGAAAATAAATGTACAAACATGTAAACCAAAAAACATCTTTGCTTTGCTTTTTTTAATAAGGATGTATAAAAACAACCCACAACTCATTATGTGTCATGTTAACATCAACAACATCATGACCAATGATTTAGACCTGTGGGATTTGCATATCTTTCTCAGAATATCCTACAGATTTTGACAGAACTCTCTAGAGCTTTCTGTCTGTTTGTCTGTGTGACTTGATCTGTGAACTTTGAGGTATCCAGCAAAACTCTGGCATGTTCTGTATATTTCTAATAAACAGCAGACCTCTCAACCCATCCCACAGATGAAGTGCACAGAGAGAAAGGCTCATCCTTGGCTAATTTCTGTTTTCCTCTCTCAACAACAATGCTAGTAATAAGTAACCGCCTTACTATTGACTCTTAAAAGAACCTGGGATTTTTATGAGCAAAATCCATCAAGACTTCCTCAATGGTAAGGAGTACAGCTGGGTCATCTTTGGTAAAACATGATTCTGTGCCCAGTTCCCAGCTGGGACAGCCTGAGTCCTTTCAGTGTGTTTGCACAGGTATCCTCCTGGTGCACCAGTTCCCTTCCACAGTCCAAGACATGTATGCCAGGTGGACTGGAGATGCTAAATTGGATTTAAGTGTGAATATCTGGGAGTGTGTGTGTCTACAGTGACAGGCTGGCAGCCATCCAGGGTGTTTCGCCACCTGTCGCCCTGAGAGCACTGGGATAGGCTCTGGTACCCTCACCACCTTGCTTAGGATGGGATGATGGATGGATTATAGCACCTCCACAGGTAAAAATAGACCAGCTAGAAGATCCCTGAAATTCTGAGGCATTCTGTAGTTAGCATTGTGCCCATATAAGAGACTTTGAGCAAGACAACCAAAACCTGATTGCTTCAACCTGACATCAGTCTAACGTACAGGAGTGTAAGCCTGCTTGTAGCCTGTTTGTAGCATAATCCTCCTGATTGACCTCTAATTCAAATAATACAGTGACATTTAATAATATTCGAGCAGTTTAGTTCCCAGTGAATATTCCCAAAATATTCCCAGTAAAACATGACCCGAAATGTTCTTGTTTGGGCATGAAGCCACCAAGCAAACGATGCAGGGTCTAAAAAGTCTACAGTGCTTTAAAGCAACAACAAAAAAGATAGATACAAAAACCCTCTGTCTCTCAGTCCTCAGCTCGGGACACCAGTGTGGCACTCAGAAGTCCCAATGGCTGTCAGTGTGCTAATGGCTTCCACATGTTTCAGTCCCCCACAACACCACATAACAGGAGCAGGACAGCCAGTGATGGCGACACACTGGGAAAAGTTATTATTTTAATACATTTGCACTTGTCCACCGAACGCTGTGAGCATGCATTTGTGTGTCTGTTTCCTCTTTCGACTCAAAATGCTGCTTGAACTTTTCCCACAAGGGTTGTTCCACTAAATCTTGTCTAGAGAGGTTCTGGGAAAGATTGCAATCTGTTGCTGGAAATATGGATGAGGTTTTGGTGTCATTAAAAAATGTTAGAAACAATAAACACGCACATGTGGTTTTCTTACGCCTACTTGTCTTTAGACCTCTTCCAAGTAAAATTCAACTGAATGTAAATTTTCTTTATTTCCACACTGGTGAAGAGCAGCTGTAGTTGCTGAACTGTAATAGAAAAACCTTTGCATTCTTTGCACTACTGATGAAAACTGATAGAGCTCTTTGGTGTTGCATGGGATCTTTGATGCTGATGTGGCAAACATGAATGCTGCCTACATCACCCCACATGACTCAAACCTCATGAAGCTGTTTATTGCAGTTACGCTTCTGCTATTTTCAGCACCACATGATGTACTGGTACAAATGTGCCCAAAGCCCAAGAAAAAATGTCAAAATTGACAGTACAGCTGTTTTCATTAATACTTCTATCGTTGAGTGTCAAAATTCACCTTAAAGATATATTAGAGTACAATGTACACATACAATACATTTCAGACCTTGCCTTCTTGCATTTAACAAAAAGTTGAAAATAAAATCAACTTAAAGTACAGTCAAAAGATAACAATAATAAGTACAAACTACAATATTTACAAACTACAGTGTTACACAGACAATAAGTGGCATTGACCATAAATCATGAACATTCGACCACAAAACGAAGAAATTAATTCTGACATGTTTCCAATTCTACTGTAAATTTCATAGTAAATATTCAGGTTTAAACTGAAATGTATTGTGTGTGTTTATTTTTTACTTACTGTTTGTTACATGAGATACTTTGGTCCGGTTTCTAGATCAGCACGTCAGAAACCAAAGTCAGTTTGAGATAACCGCTCAGAACAGTTATTATGGTGCCAAGTTTAGCTATCTTGACTACACTAAAGCTGTAGCTCCAGTGAAAATGAAGGAAATTCAGATTGATCCGTTACAATCAGCTACGTCTGGGGTGAAAATGTAAAATGGATGGCACCCAGCGCTTGCTTTCAGGAAGGGTTCATGAGAAGACTTATAGTTTATAGTTTAGTGGGGAAATCTATCGGTATTCATCGTATCTTGGGTCTCGTGCGTTGGATGGGACACACTGTACCCATTAGCTTTGTTAGAATATGACTCAGCAATCTTGCACTATTGTATATTTATACACTGTGGATGATGGATTCCGGAAGCTGTGGTGTGACTCTACCCTTGGAGTGTAATGTTTGGTGGCTTCCAGTGCTCAGGATGGTGTTAGCTCATTGCTCTAGTCCCTGGAGGCCCATGTCCCAGGGTTGTGGTTGTCCCAATCTGAATGAACCAAAACCAATAAACAGTGTCAGTTTTGGCCCTCCCCTGGTGGCTTTTCTTACTTTTTTTGGCCCACTTCCTCCCAGGCAGGCTGCGTTCTCGGCCTACGGCCCTGCCCCCCCTGCAGGCCCTGGACTACAGTGATATTTCAGAACAATGTAATTATACACGTATGAAACTTAGCAGGAGAAGCCAGACTACTCCCATGTCACTGTCAACCTGTGTGTGTCTTTGTGTGGGCACGGTTAGGAAGTCAGGCCAATTACAGGTTTTAATTCACACACGCACTTTTGGAGTGTCTCGGGAGATAAAACTCATTCAGATTCCCACGCGTTAATCCCCATGCGCCTTCTGTATTTATTTCCATTTACTGGGTTGGCCCCTAATCTAGTGCGGCGCTGGGGGAAAGCTTTTGCTGCGTCTCCCGGCAGGTTTCCTGTTTGCAGTTGCAAAACCTGCATCTGATAAAAGATTGCTGCCTTTAACGTCATGACGAGTTTCACATGTTAATTAAACAAACATTTTTCCTGCTGCTCTGCAGTCGTGTATGACAGCAAGATGAATCGGCACTTTATTTTTTTTTCCGTTGAAATAACAGAAATGTAATACAATATCTGAGGGTAAGGGCATATGGAAGGTCTTAGGAGTCTAATGACATTCAAATAAATTTTTATTTACTCTGAAAGCTGTCGGTCCCCCAATGCATATTCAGCTCTGTTGGTTTTCACTGAAGATACATATTGTATCTAGAGTTTTAGTTTAGTTAATTTTTCCCCTTTAATACACAGAGTTGTATTTTACGCATTGCAACCTTTCTTAATTATTTTATAGTTTTTACTTTTCTGGCAACTTGTGTGAAAATACCCTGCCAGTCCAAAAAAAAAAAGATTAATAAAAAAGAAAACACTAATATTCCGTTGGACTGCCTTTAGGTTTGATTGTGGCATGCATTAACCATGGCATCATTTTGATAAGCTTCAGCAATGTAACATAAATTTCCATCCAGAGTTGCATTCATTTTTCTCCAAGATATTGTAGAGATGATGGGAAAGTCAGACCACTGCACAAATTCTTCTCCAGCACATCCCAAAGATTCTCAATGGGGTTAAGGTCTGGATTCTGTGGTAGCCAATCCAGAGGAAATTCACTGCTGGAATAACCTGCTCATTCAGTAAATTCAGGTAGTCAGCTGACCTCATTCTTTGGGCACATAACATTGCTGAACCTCGACCTGACCAACTGCAGCAACCCCAATTCAGGCTTGGCACTAGGTATGACGGGTTCATCACTGCATGCGCCTCTCTTCTTACCCTGATGTTCCCATCACTCTGGAACAGTACTTGGTATGACATTTGGAAGGAAGAAGGAGGATAGAGAAAACTGGTGGTGGAACCCAGAAGTACAGGAGTGTATACAGAAGAAGAGGCGAAGAAGAAGTGGGACAGTCAGAGTGATGATGAAAGTATACAGGAGTACTAGGAGATAAAGCACAGGGCAAAGAAAGCAGTGGAAACATACTCACCAGGAAACAGAGCATGTTGAGCAGATGGAAGGAGTGCTCTGAGCAGCCGATGAATGAAGAGAATGAGAGAGAGAAAAGATTGGATGATGTGAAGTGAACCAGGAAGTGCAGCAAATAAGCAAGATAGAAGTAAAGGCAGCAATGAAGAGGATGAAGAATGGAAAGGCCATTGGTTCGGATCACATGCCAATGGCAGCATGGAGGTGTTTAGGGGAGATGGCAGTTGAGTTTCTGATCAGTTTAACACAATCATTGAGAGGATGCCTGAGAAGTGGAGACAAAGTTCACTGGTACTGATTTTCAATAAGGGTGATGCACAGAGCTGTAGTAACTATAGAGGGATAAAGCTGATCAGCCACAGCATGAAGTTATGGGAAAGAGTAGTGGAAGCTAGGTTAAGAAAAGAGGTGAGGATTAGTGAACAGCAGTATGTTTTTTTGCAGAGAAAGAGCACTACAGATACAATGTTTGCTCTGAGGGTGTTGATGGAGAAGTACAGAAAAGTTCAGAAGGAGTTGCATTGTGCCTTTGTGAACTTGGAGAAAGCATATGACAGAGTGCCTAGATAAGAGTTGTGGTTTTGTATGAGGAAGTCTGGGGTTACAGGGAAGTATGTGAGAGTAGTTCAGGATATCTATAAGGACAGTGTGACAGTGGTGAGATCTGCAGTAGGAGTGATGGATGCGTTTAAGGTATAGGTTGGATTAAATCAAGGATCAGCACTGAGCCCATTATTGTTTGAGATAGTAATGGACATGTTGACGTACAAGGTTAGACAGGAGTCCCCATGGACAAAGAGCTAATGTTTGCTGATGATATTGTGATCTGCAGTGAGAATAGGCTGCAGTTTGAGGAGAACCTGGAGAGATGGAGATATGCTCAAGAGAGGAGAGGAATGAAGGTCAGTGGGACAAAGAAAGAATGCGAGTGTGAATGAAAGGGAGGACAGTGGAATTGGTAGGATGCAGGGAGTAGAGGTGACAAAGGTAAAGGAATTTAAATTCTTGGGAACAACACTTCAGAGAAATTGTGAATGTGGAAGAGAGGAGAAGAAGAGAGTGCGGGCAGGTTGGAATGGGTGGATAAGAGTGGCTGGAGTGATTTGTGACAGACAGGTACCAGCGAGAGTAAAAGTGAAGTTAGACAGGACAGTAGCGAGAGCAGCTATGTTGTACGGGTTGGAGAAAGTGATGCTGACAAAAAGACATGAGGCAGAGCTGGAGGTGTCAGAGTTAAAGATGCTGAGATTTTCATTGGGTGTGACGAGGATGGACAGGATTGGAAACAAGTATATTAGAGGGGCAGCTCAGGTTGGACATTTTGGACAAAAAGTGAGAGAAGCAAGGTTGTATTGGTGAGGAGAGACGAGAGATGAGGATTATATTTCAAGGAGAACGTTGAAGATGGAGCTTCCAGGAAAGAGGAAACGAGGAAGACCAAAGAGGAGGTTTCTGGACGACGTTCAGGACAGGAAGAAATGGAAACGGGTGATCCGCTGTGGCAACCCCTAAAAGGGAGCAGCCGAAAGCAGAATAGGAAAAAGTGATTGTTGTAGGAGGTGTTGGTTGTGCTGTTGTTGGTCTTGTTGTTGTTGTTATTATTATTATAACTGATTATTTCAGTATTATATCTTGGACAGGTAGCCTGTATTTTTGTTTTTGCAGTCTGTGTGTGTATTGCTGGGTGTGTGTTATTCAGTGTCTCCTATGCCATTTTATCAGCAGCTCTATCATTTCGCTCAGGAATAGAAACAAACCTAAATACAGTACATAACTGGGATGGATAGGCACACGCCCACACCTCGCTCACACCCTTCTCCCTCTCTCTCTCTCTCTCTCTCTCTCTCTCTCTCTCTCTCTCCTGTCTCTTATACA
>JABMDN010008400.1:0-12354 GCA_017165825.1 Hepsetus odoe
ATATATATATATATAGGCTTTATATGTAATTATATTTCATTTAGATATCTAAATAAAGCTTCATATACATATATATTTAAGTTTTTGGTAAATAGTTTTCTTATTTCATTATTATTCGTTTAAAAATAGCCATGAAAAGCAAATTATATACTCAATTTGTATACATTTAGATATAACTCTTTATATATCACATTATATTTAAATTTAATGTATATTTCCTTTTATCCTCGGTGTTGACCTAAATCTCTGGCCCAACCAGTTTACCAAAAATGCAACACAGTGACCAACACGCAGCACTGTCGCAGTCACTAAACTGACACTGAATAAATGTATCTTTTAAAAAAATCTAAACTTACACTGATATTGAAAAGCAGCTGAAGTTCCCACCCACAGTGGGCTTCCCGCGGAGGACCGTGTGCCACTTTGTGGACTCTGAGAGACAGCGGGTGGATCTTCATCTTCAGTGTCTTCCTCCTCCTCCTCGTCGTCATCTTCATCCCCATCCCTCAGGTTGAGGATGTCCCGCACAGAGAAGCCCATCCTGGTGTTGCTCATGCTGACAGCAGTCCCTGATCCAGATGTGTCCACCTCTGGCTGGTTTAATCAGTGAGGAGTCCTCAGTGCTGGAAGCTCTTCCCTCCTCCGCCACGCTTTTATCCGCTGTGGGTTTGACTCTCAGTGCTGGAGGACGATGCTGACAGGAGTGACCCCATCCCCACACTGATGAAGTCTTCAGGGTCGCTGCAGAATCACAACCTGCGGCCAAAAAAAGGGGCTGAGGGCGGGTCTTCGGAGTCAAGTGGACGAGCTGGGTCCCGCTTTTTATGCGGGTCTGAATCACTGGGGTTCACTGTATCTGTAGCATCCAGTCTACAGGGAATGTGGCACAATGTGACCCAATCAGAAAGGCACTGGGGGTTGATCAGACCCCCAGATTTACATATCAGAAGCGCCCGCCGCTTAAATGGAAAGCTTTTGTGGCCAATAATTAGTGACAAAATTAGCGACATCATTTTTTTAGGGATTTTTTTGGGAAATGCTCTTGCTCTGGGGGATGGGGGTGATGCATAGCAGGTAATGGACTGTCTGTGTTCCGGAACGAGATGTGTTTGAAATGGCAAGTGGCCAATTTATGGAAACCTTTTAGGTCAATATTTTGCTTCAGGATTAAGTCGAGTGGCAGAAACACGACGAGCGACCTGCGAGGAGAACAAAAGCCTGTTAGCGAGATCACTGAGCGGCATATCGTCCGAATTGTTGATGCTTCAGACTGATCTTGAGTGCCTTTCGTCCAGGCCGAACCCACCCTGGATGGTGCTGGACGGGATGAAGCACGTCAGGACTGATGGCTCTCATTTGCATATTCATTAGAGTGTAATGTAAACGCAGCACTGTATTAAAGGCTTTTTTTTGAAGGACTCTTGGGCGATTTAGATGATGCTTGCTGGAGGTGAAAACAAAGAGATGAACTTTTTCTATGTTTGGTGAGAATGAAAGAAAATCAACTTTTTTCAGGGATGTCTGATAGTGAAGGGCATTACTTGTTATTTTCTAATTTATTGTTTTATTTTTATGGAAAGTCCTGGCAAACAATTCCTGTCATATATTTAGTAAAACTGTTGCTTCTATATTTTGACGGAAAATTATTATTTCATGACTTTTTTATGTATATTTTGTTTGCTTTTATGATGAAAAAAAGAAATTGGTAGACAATTCCTTCACTATAAAATGCATTAACTTTATATTTTCTACTAAATAATAATATTTATTAATTGATGTAATACTTTAAATAAAAAAGAAAAATATATACCATAAATCAATTATTTTTTATTTATCGTTTCCAATTTTTTTTACTTTAAAATGTATAATTCGTGTAAAATGTATTTGTTTAGTCATTAATCACAGTACTAAAGCTAGTGTGTCGAAGAGCAGTTGCACCTAAAATGCTTATTATATATAGAGCCCAGACACCACTTTTCCTAAGGCCTAAATTTTAAGAACACATTTGTGTTTTTTCCTCTTCAGTGGGTTAATTGCGGAAGATTTCACGGTTTAATTGCATGTACATATTTTTTTCCCTGATTTTTTTCTCTGATTTTCCGAGTCTGCTGGATGACTCTCCTCTTTCTCCTGTCCCGTCCTGGGTGGTCGCACTAAGCAAACACACATACAACCCGATTTCTAAGCTGCGGGACAAAAGGAGGAGTGCAGGCCAATGTCCGGCCCGCACTGAAGCTTTTTGTGCTCGATCAGGTTTTGCATTTATTTGGGGGCTGATTGACGCCCCTCACAAAGCGCGCGAGAGTTGGGGGGATACATCTGAGGCTGCTCCGTGTTGTCATGGTACTCTCAATAGACTGGACCTGCTTTTCCATTCGGGTCCGAGGGTGGCAGCTCAGCAGAAACAGGGGTAGGTTTTTTTAGGAGTCCCATTAAGGAATCAGTAGCCTCTCATTTAACAGAAACACTCATTTAACACACACACACACACACACACACACACACACAAATATATATATACACACCTGTACACTATGTTATGACACTCTCTAACACACACACATACAAACAACACACCCAGAGATACAGGCACACTTTCTTTTGTTTGTTTTACACTTTCACTCTTGATACCACACCCACCTCAAACAAAATCATGCTCACACACTCCTGCAGTGCTTTTGCAGGCTGTGGGAAAGAGTGATCGGATCGAAGGGAGTGTGAGCTGCTGTTGCTGTCAATCCGGAGTGTGAATCTGAGAATTTAAAATATGACATTCTTTTTTTTTTAGATGCCACTGTTTAATCCAGCAAAAAGCAGCAAAGACCCTCAGGAGGAGCCCAAAAAAAGAACAAATCAATATTTAATGTGATATTAAATCCGCTGCCAAAGAGCATGGAAACTAGTGAGGGCAACCAAGACACAAAAGGAGAAGAGTATGAGGATCTAAGCATAAGAAGAACCAAGAATTAAAATGAGAAAACGATAAGAGCATGAGGAAGAAATATTGAGAGGAGCCAAGACTCTAAAGAAAAAAAAACAACCAAAAAGCAAGAGTGCAAAGAAGAAGGCCTAAGTGAGCCAAGACTCAGGATGTGAAAGCTCTAAAGAGCTTAAGGAAAAAATACTGGAAGGAACCAAGACTCAGGATGTCAAGTTCCCTAAGAACAGGAGGAAATACCCAGAACACTGGGTGATACCAAAACTCTGAATGTCAAGTTCCCTAAGAGCATGAGGAAGAACGACTGAGCAGAATCAAGACTCAAAAAGCAAAAATCCATTTGAAAGTTTGAGGAATAACCACTGAGAAGAACCAAGACTCCATGGTCCTGCATGCTGCAGTTTGCTTTTTTGCATTGAAGTCTGCACTTGAATTTAATGTTTTCTCATTGTCAGAAGATACAGCCTTCACATTTTGCATGCGATTCACAGAAAATATTTCACTAAGATGTTTCTGATTGGCCAGTTTTCAATATATAATTAAGAACATTAATTTTAAACGACCCGTTAACTTTTTTTATAATTACTTCTACTTTTTCAGACATTTCCCCAGGACTGCCACTGCTTCTTGAGCCCCTTTACCCATCTGTTTACTTTAGTGTTGACACTCACCTCAGTGCAGAACCCCATGTTCCTCACTGGGCAGTGGGGTATGAATAGATTCTGCTGGAAGTGTTGAAAAGCTAAATGGGTCCATCTAGTGGTGCAGGACTGCTATTCTAATTCTATAAACCCTGCAAAAATGTGCCACCAAGGACTGGGTTTTAATCCAGCGCAATAGAAGAATCTCTTTTGGTTCTCTCCAAGGCATTTGAACTTTTTGAGACTTGCAAAGTCTCAAAAAAGTGTGTAAAGAACCATCACAGGGTGTTGTAACACTTTTCCAGGATTTGCTTTGAGATGAAGAAATTTAGAAGAGTTCTTACTCCCATGTCTTTGCAACAGTGGTTCTCCAGAGGAACATCATTAAAGGTAGTGGTACCTTTCACTTGCAGAGAACCATTGTTTGAACAAGTTAAAATAGTGCACATCAGGTGCGTTCTCCTCAGCCAGTCCCTGTTTTGAAGTGAAGTGAAGTGAAAGTGACTGTTTGTTATTGTTGTGTGAAGTTACCTGGGACATACCTGAGACAGGTGGTTGTGATCTTTAAACAACATATTAGAGAAAATAAAAGCAAATTAATCAATTAATTAATAAATGAGAGACACCTCAAAAGCAATTCAAAAAATCAAGGACAAGACAAGTTTCTCACTCCAGTCCTCAAGGACCCCAAACTCTTCACTTCTTATTTTGAGTTCCTTGATCTCCTGCCTCAGGTATGTTTTACTGTTGCATTTGTTTTGATGATTTTTATTTGATGATTTTTATTTGATTTTATTAAAGACTTTTATTTAAAGACTGCAGCCAAATCAACATCAATCACCTTGGTTTTGTTTCCATAATAAATGCACTGTCTAGATTCGGCCACAAGGGGGCGCAACGACACAATGACGCAGGACCTGTGAGTCTTGCTTTGCCTGCGTGACCTTGGCTGCCTGCACACTTCTGGGTAATACTTTGCGCTGGAGTTAAAATAAGTCTTTTTATTTGCTAAGGGACATATTATCCACCCTGCTTATAACACAGCTTGGTTTTATTCATCTTGGGTTTATTTTTGTGTTCCACTTTTCAAGGAAGAAATGGAAAGCTGGAGGTGTTAGACAACAAGTAGTCATTTCTTGGTGTGGTGGAAGTAGAAAAACAATAGTAATAAATAAAAATAGTGTTCTAATCAATCTAAAAAGAAGCAGATTTCTTCACTTTATGTTTTGTTTTTTAGATGCAAAATCTGTAATATTTAGCAGTAAAGACGCTTTTAAAACCCATTTTCAGGAAAGTTTCAGTTTTACAGTTTTATTATTTTTTAAGATTTGAATGAATAAGTTTGATGTTGCAACAAGAATACCTTTAGACTTTTTTAAATATTTATTTAAGGTTGCCTGTATAGGCGCATGCTCTTAAAGCAAACTGGGTTCAGTTTTATTATTTCTTGGGGGGTTTGTCCATGTTGGTGGAGGTCTGGTGGTTAGGGAGTTGGCCCCAGGATCAGAGGATTGGGGGATCAAATCCCAGACCAGTAGGTTGCCTTGAGGTACCCTTGAGCAAGGTACCGTCCCCATCCAGCACTTTCAATAGCTGCCCCCTGCTGCACATGTGTGAGTGTATGGGTAAAATGCAGAAGTGTGATTTCATTGTTTCACTGTGGCAAGAACGATCACCTTCAAATTTAGGAGAAGGTTTAGAATTAGTATTGTTATTAGCCTTATTATTTCAGCACTGTTGCCTTAAACCTGTTTTTTTTCTTTGTTTGTTTGTTTTTTACGTAGGTAGCAGCTCCTTCCGAGAGGCTCTGGCCCCATCTTAGTGTTCTGACTGAGTGGTTTACGTAAGAAGATGAAGGGATTGCAAGAAAGGAGTGCATGGAGCCCACAGTCTGGGTTTAACTAAAAGTGCTTTCAACAGCTTCAGCTTCAAGGTCATACACTGATCAGTCACAACATTAAAACCACTGACAGGTGAAGTGAATAACTGATCTCGTTTCATTACAGGGCACCTGTCAAGGTGTGGGAGATATCAAGCAGCAGGTGAACAGTCAGATTAGACCAATGGGAGAGGATGTGTTGAGTCATGTTTTCTTTTACAGCTGGGTGCGAGAGCGTCACTCTCCTGTGGAAGAGTTGGTTATTTGATGCTCTTTGCAAACAAGACAGCCTGACCGAGGTGGGGTGATCTTCTGGGCGATGATTTGCTGGGTAACCTTGGGCCATGGCATTTTGGTGGATGTAACTCTGACACCCAAAGATTGTTGCAGCCCAGGGCATCCATCATCCAAAATTATTATGACTCAGTAACGATTTGAGGAGCAAGATGTTTCCTCCAAATTCCCCAAACTGGTCCGAGTCCCCCAAAGAAGTGGTGCAGATACCACAGCACGTCTTCAGAGGTTGTGTCTCAGGGCTGGCTTGGTGGAATGAGTGAGGCCCACACAATGGGACAGATGTTTTAATGTTATGGCCGATTGGTGTGTGCATTCTATATTGTAGAAAAATGTTTTCAGACGCTCCCCACAAAGACAGAACCAGATGATCCTCAGCGCAGTTGTAATGCAGCTCTAAAGCATTTGCATGCCAGTTTCCTGACCTGCCCATGACCTCTGCCGTTGACGTTGCTTTCATTTGCATATTGTTATGAAGGCTTTCCTTTCCGCACACCTGACACTCCTGTTCTCTGAGAGGAAGGTTAACTGAGATATAACCTTCATTTTAACTGTTTGAAGGAGGAAGATGCAGAGGACCGGAAGAAATGGAGACAGTTGATCCGCTGTGGCGACCCCTAAACGGGAGCAGCCGAGAAGAAGAAGAAGAAGAAGAAGAAGAAGGAGAAGAAGAAGAAGAAGAAGAAGAAGAAGAAGAAGAAGAAGAAGGAGGAGAAGAAGAAGAAGAAGGAGGAGAAGAAGAAGAAGAAGAAGAAGGAGGAGGAGAAGAAGAAGAAGAAGGAGGAGAAGAAGTAGAAGAAGAAGAAGAAGGAGAAGAAGAAGAAGAAGGAGGAGAAGAAGGAGAAGAAGAAGGAGAAGAAGGAGAAGAAGAAGAAGAAGGAGAAGAAGAAGAAGAAGAAGAAGGAGAAGAAGAAGAAGAAGAAGAAGAAGAAGAAGAAGAAGAAGAAGGAGGAGAAGAAGAAGAAGAAGGAGGAGAAGAAGAAGAAGAAGAAGAAGGAGGAGGAGAAGAAGAAGAAGAAGGAGGAGAAGAAGTAGAAGAAGAAGAAGAAGGAGAAGAAGAAGAAGAAGGAGGAGAAGAAGGAGAAGAAGAAGGAGAAGAAGGAGAAGAAGAAGAAGAAGGAGAAGAAGAAGAAGAAGAAGAAGGAGAAGAAGAAGAAGAAGAAGAAGGAGAAGAAGAAGAAGAAGAAGAAGAAGGAGAAGAAGAAGGAGAAGAAGAAGAAGAAGGAGAAGGAGAAGAAGGAGAAGAAGATACCTTTCATTTGAACTGAAACGCGGTGCATGAAATGAGCATCAGAATGTTGGAGGGGTGATGTGGAAAAAATCTAAAAACTTGTATCTTTCAAAACTTTTTGATCCTATTTTTAGTTTTGACTGTGATTTTCGTTCTGTGTTCCATGAACCGCAGGACTGTAGGGATTCTGCAGAAAAAAAAAACAGATTTTCCTGATTTTCCAAATATCCTAGAACTGCCGCGACAGACTTCTCTTAAAAATGACAAAAAGAAAAAATGATTCTTTTCCTTATTATTATTTTTTTATAGCTCAGTTACAGAATTAGGCGAACATGAAATGTCCTCATTATTTCTCTACATTTAGGTTTCAGTTCAGTCAGCTCTGTCCTGCGCGCGCCTCTACCGGACGGTGTAATTTAATCTAATTAATTAATTTAATATAATAAAATATCATTACCCAAAAAGCTTCTGTTTCGCGGGTTTGCAGTTAGTGTATAATATACGGGAAGGTATCTGCACCAGAAAACACACGCAAACATTCTAATAATTTAGTTTATTGTGTAAACTGTAGTTGATAATATGAGGGCTGGTGAGAAGAATATAAAATAATAAGATTAAAAATTATTTATGTTTGCAAAAACGCAGTGCGTGTCCTTATTATAGAAGTCGGTACATTGTAACATTGCTAACATTGCTGTCTATCTATCTATCTATCTATCTATCTATCTATCTATTTATCTATCTATCTATCTATCTATCTGTCTGTCTGTCTGTCTGTCTGTCTGTCTGTCTGTCTGTCTATCTATCTATCTATCTATCTATCTATCTGTCTGTCTGTCTGTTTGTCTATCTATCTATGGTTTATATATATATATATATATATATATATATATATATATATATATATATATATATATATATAGACAGACAGACACGAGCCAACAGTATGGGAAGGATTTTTTTATTATTTCAGACAATTTTACCTTTCCTTGTTTCGTTGTTCTGCTGCACTTCTCCGATCAGCCAGAAGGGGGAGCTTCCCGGAAGTCGCCTACAAGTGACTGACTAATTTTGCAGTTTTTATTTTTAGGAAAGAAAACATCATGTTGTTCTGTTTATAACACTGAAATAGCTTTTTATATGTACATTTTAGAATATTTTACAACATTTTAAATTAATTAAGTTAATTAGCAGGACGCTCATAATTAGGTAAATAAGACTGGATCAGCAGGCATTGCCCTTGTTTAGTAATGGCCTACAAACACTGTCATGCCCTGGTTGGTCTCATTTATCAGAGCTGACATGAGCGTGTTCACGTGGTTGACATGGCAAAAGCAGTGAATTTGCAAGGTGTTAAACTGCAATGAAGGACTGACTCCACTGGAGTGAGATCCAAAAGGGGCAATAATGTCCAATTTCCAAAAAACAACAAGTGTCTATCAAATCATTGATATTTCATGGAAGTTCCAAAGATGCTTGGTTAAATATCTAGTCTGTGCAGTTACAAATAAGCTTATTATTCTTGAAGGAAATGCACATATGATCAAACTGGTACTGTTGCATTTGGAGCATGGTGGAGCAGAAGAAGGAAGTCTGGTGGAGGGAGGAGTTGGAGATTGACGCCTCAGATTGCTGTTCACTTGAAGCCAGTGGACAGATCAGCTCAGTCCTGAGCCCAGACTCAAGGAGGCCTTCAGAGGGAAGAGGAGGGAGTTCCCAACCGGGAAAAGGCTTTTCCAATGTGCAGGAGGGCCAGAAGGGCTTACGGGGCTTTTTCCAGTGGAACCAGTAAAGCCTTCTAATGGGTAAGAGTGGATGTTTTGTGAAAATGCGAAGAGACCCGACATGGCAGGATAGAGGCGCATTGGAGGCGATGTGCATTCCTACATTACCTCTTTATTATGTTATGGAATCATTTTGATCACTAATCCCTTTTGCTTTAAAATCAGATTTGGGTTTGTTATTCATCCACCCCTGTCTGTGGTTCTCATTTCACTCTTTGGTCAGATTTCAGAGCAGTTTCCTGAAACAGTATGGTTTAGAAAATAGAATTTTGCCTCTGTTTTCCTATTTCCCCTGTTGGATTATTATAATTCCATTATAATCCAGCTATAGGTGCCACTTACTCTCATGGCCATCAAGAAAATGAAATAAATGGCAGGGGTATTCATTGGCGTGTTGGTGGACTGGATGATTTATTTGATATAGGTACAAATACATTTTTCACATAAGCTCTGTAATGATTGGAGATAAATAGCTGTTGCCTGTGCAAATCTGTGCGTTAGTAAAATGCTGCTGTGAGATATATTTGTCTCCGACAGGGCAGACCTACTGTTTATATTGTGAATCAGACAACAGATGTGTAGGAAAATGAAGCAGGAATTTGTTGAAGGAATCTGTTTTTTTTAAATGGAATATAGGCCAAACAGATTTTCTGCTACTCGTAAATCTAATAGGAATTAAAGCAACCATCTTACTGAACTGGCCTACCAAGAAAAAGGTGTCATACTAACAGCTGGAATAAGGCTCAGTCTATTTTTTTTTTCATGTTTAGTTTTTTAACAAAATTAATTAACACAATTTTACTCAGAAAAAACGGTTTTGTCTTCTTTATGAGCCTGAATAGCCTTTTTTAATATTAATGTAAAGCGTGTCATGCTTAAAATAAAAGACCTGAACAGTCTATTCGTCCCCAGTGAACAGTGTGCTGGAAAAACACACATAAAACCAGACCAGGTTTTGTGTAGGCCTGCATTTAGACCTGCTGCAGTGCTGCTGAGTTTGGTGTTGTTGCTTTATTTTTTTTTACTGTTTATAATACTATATACTCTATAAATACTATTTACTGTTTTACTGTTTTTCAAATCAAATATATTCCAAAAACATTACTATATTTGTAGTCACGTGTTCTATCTACTTGATATTGCAAACCTTGTGTTGCTATAATGATATTTATATTATTATTTATTTTTTATATTCTAAAAAATATATAAAAAAGCTTCCAAAAGAACAATACCTTTCAGTACGTGTGTATATATATATATAAACGTACTGAAATGTATTGTTCTTTTGGAAGCTTCACTAAACGGTTCTGCAGGGACTGTAAAAGGTTCTAAAGGTGACACAAAGAACCCCTTTGTGTGAGGCTTGCTCGGGTGAAATCAGTGTGTTTTTGCTGAAGTTGGATGCCGTGGTGTTTGCAGAGCAGCCGTACGGGGAGGTGAACCAGCTGGGCGGTGTGTTCGTGAACGGGCGGCCGCTTCCCAACGCCGTGCGCATCCGGATCGTGGAGCTCGCGCAGCTGGGGATCCGGCCGTGCGACATCAGCCGCCAGCTGCGCGTGTCTCACGGCTGCGTCAGCAAGATCTTGGCCCGTTACAACGAGACGGGCTCCATCCTGCCCGGGGCCATCGGGGGCAGCAAGCCCCGCGTCACCACGCCCAACGTGGTCAAGAGCATTCGGGACTACAAGCAGTCCGACCCGGGCATTTTCGCCTGGGAAATACGGGACCGGCTGCTGGCCGACGGGGTGTGCGACAAGTACAACGTGCCGTCGGTGAGCTCCATCAGCAGGATCCTGAGGAATAAGATCGGGAACCTCTCTCAGCCGGCCCAGTACGAGGCCAAGCCTTCGCCCCCGCAGCTGCCCTACAGCCCCGTGTACCCCTACTCCTACCCCAACGCCATGTCGCCCACCGGTGCCAAGCTCGGCAGCCCTCCCGGGATGGCCGTCACAGCGGGACACATGGGCCTGTCCCGTCACTGGCCCTCGGTGCACACAGTCAGCAACATTTTAGGGATACGAGCCTTCATGGAGCCCTCAGGTAACTCAGCTTACAAACCTGGTCTAAACTCAGGCCTACATAAACCTCAGCCTTGATGCGTGCTACCTGCAGACTGAAAGAGGGGTGAACATTTCAAAAATGTCTTTAAAAGCCTCGATCTCCAAACTCGGCTTATTTCATAGTCCCTGGTGTGTTTTATGGACTGGACGCGTCTTCGGTGAATTTGTTTAAATTCCACTTTAATCTCATTCCCCTGTTCCTAGAAAAAGTGTGGAAACACCCCCGGTCTTACAAGCATTAAAAATAAATCCGAACTGATGCAGTTAATATTAATAATAATTATTAGAGTTTCTTTTCATTTCACAAATACAACAAAATCCCAAAGAAGACAAAAACAAATGTGTTAATTTGAGGAATTACAAAAATCAGTTGGAGAAAACTTTATGCCACATTATTTATCTATCTATCTATCTATCTATCTATCTATCTATCTATCTATCTATCTATCTATCTATCTATCTATCTATCTATCTATCTATCTATCTATCTATCGGTGTTGGATTATTATTTTTTTCCAAACATATCTTGAAACATTTCCTCTGACCGTGTCTGCTGATGGGGGATGAAATTAGATGTTTTTGTCTTTCCCCAAATTATTATTTTTTAAATTCCGAGACATATCAGGCCAAAACGTCTCCCTCCCGCCGTTAGTTTAATCCTCAAATGGACTCTGAAAAATGATTTTCCTCGACTGATTGGACTGTATTGAATCACAGGGTGTGTGTGTGTGTGTGTGTGTGTGTGTGTGTGTGTGTGTGTGTGTGTGTGTGTGTGTGTGTGTAGTGTAGTGTAGTTTTGGTGAAGTTGAGAGTGATGTGCATGCACATTAGGAACGGATTGAGTAAACTGGTTAAAGGGACCGTCCAGATGTTGAGCTGATGTTTCTTGACCCTCTGCAGCGATCGCCGGTCCGGAGGGCTACCAGCCGAAAGTGGAGGACTGGCCCAACGTTAACAGGACACCCTTCCCCTCCAGCCATGGACTCAACGGCCTTGATAAATCCCCCATAGAGGCTGATATTAAATACAACCAGGTAAGCCCCCGGAGCCCCTGAACGGGCTCTGATTGGATGGAAATAAACCGTGTTAGGATGTTCAGACTGACTGGGACGGTTCTGAATTTGACACGCGCGCTTCAATTTTTAGTCCATTTTCTGGTGAAGCAGGGCGTGTCCCTCACGGTGTCGGTGTCCGCTAATGAGGTGTTCGCTCTGTTCTCGGACAGTCTTCCCCAAACCTCACCGGATATGTCTCCGCGTGCGCTTATTCAGCGGGCCAGTACGGCGCGTGCGGCGGAGCGTCCGGTGCCTACGGTTCCCACTGGCAGCCGCAGAGCGCGGGGGGTCTGAGCCACACCGGCGGAGGGGCGATGGGGCAACACGGCCACAACCTCCACAGCGCCATGACCTTCAAACGACCAGTACACGGTACACACACACACATCATGATATTAATTATATAACTAATTATTTAATTATAAAACCAAGAAATGTACAAATATATATATATATATATATATATATATAT
>JABMDN010008426.1:0-12480 GCA_017165825.1 Hepsetus odoe
TATATATATATATATATACACATACATACATACACAGTAAGAATGAGCATTATTTTATAATTTAAAGTGCAAACCCAGTAGCTCTGTTGCGTTCTTTGAGTTTTGGTATTTCAACGCAGGAGAGAGAGACAAATTTTCCCAGAACAAACTCCAGTGTATTTTTTCTTTCTTGATCAAGTTGTTTTAAATGATGTGTCAACCTAAAGGGAGGAAAAAGGTGAGATAATTATTCAGTTGAAGAAGGAACAAATCATCAGCAGAACAGATTAAAAACATATCACTAACATTTTACATCTAAGAATAAGAAAAAAATGAAAAAATAGAGATAAACAAATTATTGTGATTTTGGGAAAATCTGGGTGTGAGACCTGGGCATTTATTGACCTGTTTAAGCAATCGCAATGGTAGACTGTAGTTGAATCATTGTTGTGATGTCCATATATCTTTTCCATTGGTCTGATTCTGTACTTGCAGTCATCCAAGTATCTTACTGCACTGCATATTGACAGGGATCCTAGATAACAAAGTAAGTCAACCTTTTAGAATTTCTCAATAAAGGAAAAGCATAGACTGAAATTATAGTTGAAATGACAGTGCAAGGTACTTTACAGGTTTAAAGGTTAAAATCATGTGTGATCAATTCCAAAGATGACTGTCTGTAGCAGAGATCTTTGACTCTGTCACGGTGTAGTGTTGAGAGCTTCGTACTGAACTTTAATGACGTATAACGTGCACAGAACTCAAAGCTATACATAACAAATATTCACAAAGTGCGCACACAGAATGACCAGCACCCTGCTCTGATTCACTGGGGCTTATATCGCCAGCCCCCGATGAGGCACACCTGGCACCCAAGCCCAGGTGTGCACAATCAGAGCAGGGCGCCCTCTACTGGTGCCGGATCGTCACAGACTCTAAACCTCAAATCCAGTTTTGGGTCCTGGATTTTAAAAGTGTACACTAAGTGCAACATTATATTCCAATTGGGTTCATCAACATTTCAGGCCAGGCATCCTAAAGACATTTGCTTTATAAAACAGATAAATGTTTGTTAATCATTCATGATTCTTTGTTATCATGATTCTTTGTTTGTAATCATACCCTCTAGTTGCCCTGACACTTCAGTGGCATCTTTGGTATGTTAAGATATATGGGTACTGTGGAATGTAGCTTCAGGTCACAGCAGTTGCAAACTAAGTAGCTAAAAAAATTGTCAACTTTCAATCAGAAAATGATGTTTAAGGAAAATAAGAGTATTTATTTTATTTAAAAAAAGACATATAACACGTCATTGTCTGGTTAGTGTCAAATTGAAATTATATTAGATTCAGTGCTGCTTTTAAAATAATGTATAAAAGAAAAATACTAATAGAGACTGTTTTGCTCTGTGCAAACATTATCATGATAACCCATCTTCATTAGATATGATTCATTATTAAATATTATTTTGATTGATTCATTTAATGTGTTTCTTAGCATAAATGAATAATTTGACTTATTTAATGATCATTGTTAAAAGTTATTGATACATAACTACAGTAATATACTTGTAACATCTCTATATATGTGACGTTTTGTAGTTAAGAGCAAGGTCTGGAAGTGTTGTTTGAATGTATTATTAAAAAAGGAATTACACAAGAATACAGAAGATAAATAGGAAAAAAAAACCCAAAAAGTTTACCTTTTGTTTCTTCACAAGTAGATTTGGTTTCATTCCAAAGAGAAGAACAGAGAGTTTTGCTTGTCTTATATGAAGATGCTGTCTTTTGTTTCCTAACAGATGTAGATTTCTGCTTCGGAGTTATAGATGAGGATGTTGTAGTCATGCTTTCAAAGGCAATATTTACTATGGAAGAATGATTTTGCATTCTAAACTTTTTCTTTACATAGATGTTTTCCATGCTTGGTAGAGCTGAGTTATTCTTAAACCTAACACTTAACCAAGATGTTAGCTTAGGGGGTAAAATGTCTTCCCTGAAAGTCCTTTTAGGTTCTGTAGTTGACACAAGTTGTAATGGAGCTGGGGTCCTGGTCTTAGGTCCTTTAGTGATGTTAGTCAATTTTTTTTTTGAATGTTTGCAGTTGAGTTTTTGCTTAGGAGTGATATGATTAAGAAACTCAGACTGGTGAACTGATGCCCTCAGCTTATTTTTGGTTTGATTTTTCTGGTGAAAAAATGTAGAGTTGAACTGGACTGGACTGCGCTGGGCTGTGGTTTTCCATAGTGGTGGAAGAATGGTAGTTTTGGTTTTATCATATTGTCGCTGCTTCTTTACATTCAACAAAAAGTCATCCCCTCTTGCAAGGGCTAGAGTATTATTGTTTCCTTGACCTTTTGAATTATATCTTCTTTGTTTAGTTTTGTTTTTTTTCCCCTTTGCATTAGGTGATGGTTGCATCTCAGAATCTGGTGGTTTAGAGATGACATTGGTCCCTGGATCTGAGTTGTGTGAGTTAAATGATATAGGATTTTTGAGTATTGCAAGAGGGGCGACCTTAACTGAAGTACACCTGTTAAGAGAACATTAAAAACTTGAGGAAAAAATATTGAAGATGACAAAGCAAAAATCACAATGCAGGGACACTGCTGTGCTACAACAAGAACAGGAAAAGTTTGCTGGTCGTCAGAGACATGCAAAAACAGGCAAGGGAGTCAGACAAGTCAACACATGTGCATACAACTAAAGATGCTTCAATTTAAGGTCTTCACTAGTCTTGTTCTAGATGGTGTAGGCCTGCAGACCTGATTAAAAAAGTTTGACCAAAGACCAATTATACAATTACACCTTTTTTTCTTTACTTCTTTCTTTTTTTTTTTTTTTTTTTACTTAAGTACCATGGGACATGTTTGGTGTCTGAATTTTGCTTCCTGTGGTTTGAGCTAGACATCAGTGAATCCAGGACATTTGAATATACTCATGTTTGCAGCTGATTTATTTTAGAAGAATGAACAGCTATTTAGACACATAAATCATAAAATGCTTAGTTTCAAATAAATGCACTGCAAATGTGGCTAAACATAACATGATAATTGCCATAGGGTAATTATCAGAGTTTATGAACAGTAATTATTTTGTTTTAAACAGGCCAAGCACTGAAAACATATCACTGGCCAGTAACACGGATATTTACAGTATATCGCAAATAGATGCTAGTTCCTGGACAAGCAGGAGGGTGTTTCTTAGTGGTTTGATAAAAACCTTTGCACAAAAGTGTGAAAACATACAAGCCTAGATAGTCAGCATAGCTGTTAAGTCTCATTGTTTAGCATTAAGAATCATATTTTTGCTGCTGCCTTATGGCTGTGAATATGAATCTCACAAATTATTCCACTCTTTGTCATGCAGTCCACTACTGCTTGTGTACACAAGGATGGGTAACAAGACTTATTTCTTATTTTGAAACTCAAAGTAGTGGTCACATTTACCCTCTGAATTGCAGTCTTTGGTAAATACTGCAGCAACCATAAGAATTAATGGAACTATTAGAAATTATAATTCAATAGTTGTATTAAACATGGCTCAGTTGTTATAAAATGGGTTTTCCTTAGTTTGATAGTTCTAGCTCTCTAATCCAAAAAGAAAAGACTACAGACACTGAACATGCCATGATTAATAAAAGAAAGCAGTAATTAAGCTATAATAATAATGCATTATAATACCTACATTCCAAACCAGTTGAGCTGAGTGCAGCGTTTCTTCTGGATAATATCAAAGCATTGAAGTTTGAGGATGTTAAAGAAAGTGTATCCCACCATACTTGAAACAGAGTCATTAACACTGAGAAGACATTGTTTGAACCTAAGGGCATAGTAGACAGAGAAAGTAAGAGAAAAAACATAACATACAAAAACAAAGACCGTAAGCGGTAGACATTAGACAGGTGTTTTAGAAGATTTTTATATAATGTTGCAGACATTATATAAATAGACATAGTAACTGTAACATAATTCTAGGATTCAATATTATTGTAATGTACATGAGTCAGTAAATTAAGTATAACCATGAGATTTAGCAAGTTGAAAAAATGTGACTTCTGCAAATATATATTTAAAAATGTTATGTTTTACATTGTTTTCGGTATGTCAAATTTAGTAAATAACTACAAAAATGTATTTTAATCTGCAATATGGCGCCACGTGAGAGGCAGCCAGTTACAGGAGCTCTGACCACTTTCTGTTCTTTTTATTTATTTAATCTATTTTCTTTACTTTATTTATTACTTCTTTCACTTCCTTTTCTAATCTGTCACAAGTACAGCAGTCTGAGGAGACTTGTTAACTTTTTTTTCTGTTTTTTAATTGTATTTGGACTGTTTTACCCCGCACGCGGTGAGACACCAGGCAATGGGTTCATTGTTTACACCCGGGACCAGCTGCTGGCGCTTAGCAACCAGCCACTACAGCCCAGCGAGAGAGCGGAGATCCCCAGAGAACTACAGCGGAGGAGACGGGGCTGCAGAGCTGGAATGAAACACTGGGAGAGGAAGAGACGGTACAAACCATCTGTACCCTCGGTCATCATGGGGAATGTCTGATCTCTCCCTAACAAGATTGATGAGCTAACGGCGCTCACCAGGCTCCAGAGAGAGTACAGGGAGGTCAGCATGATGTGCTTCACGGAGTCCTGGCTGACACACCTCACTCCAGACTCTCTCGCTGCTGTACCGGGATTCCACCTGGTGAGAGCGGACTGGAGCGTGAATGAGACCGGTAAGAGGAAAGGCGGGGGGATTGTGATGTATGTGAACGAGAGATGGTGTAACCAGGGGCACATCTCCGTTAAAGAGCAGTGCTGCACACGGGACGTGGAGCTGCTAGCAGTCAGCATCCGACCGTACTATCTGCCGCGCGAGTTTTCGCAAGTCATCGCGATAACTGTTTACATCCCGCCGACGGCAGACGCAGCAGCAGCTTGTGAAACCATACACACAGTTGTGTCTCAATTGCAGAAAGCACATCCCCAAGCCTTCTTCCTGATTTCTGGTGATTTTAATCATGTCTCCTTGTCCTCAACTCTGCCTACTCTCACCCAGTATGTGGACTGCTGCACCCGGGACAACAGGACATTGGACTTACTGTATGCAAACGCTAAGGATGCATACAGAGCATCACCCCTCCCTCCACTGGGACACTCAGACCATAACCTGGTCCATCTGGTTCCCTCTTACATACCTCTAGTATGCAATCAACCCCCCACTACGAGGTATGTGAGAGGATGGTCTGATGAGTCTAGCATGGCACTCAAGGAACTGTTTTGAAACCACAGACTGGGAGGTGCTGTGCAGCCCACATGGAGAGGACATCGACAGCTTAACAGTCTGCATAACTGACTACATCACCTTCTGTGTGGAGAACACTGTACCGACCAGGAGAGTACGGTGTTACTCCAATAATAAACCATGGCTGACCCCTGATCTGAGAGCTCTGCTGAAGCAGAAGTCAAGAGCCTTCAGATCAGGAGATAAGGAGGCAATGAGAACAGCTCAGAAGGAGCTGAAAAGAGAAATAAGGAGGTGGAAGGACAGATACAGGGAGAGGCTGGAGGAGCAGCTCAAACTAAACAACATCAGAGGTGTGTGGAGAGGACTGAACACCATTACTGGTAGGAGCAGTAGGAGGCTCCCACTCTCTCACCACACGATAGCCTCTCCATCACAGCTGACCAGGTGCGGTGTCAGCTGAGGAAGTTGAAGCACAGGAAAGCCACAGGTCCAGATGGCATCAGCTCCAGCCTGTTGAGGGACTGTGCAGATCAACTCTGTGAGGTTATTACCTACATCTTTAACCTCAGCCTCAGCCTGGAGCGTGTCCCCATTCTATGGAAGCCCTCATGCCTCGTTCCAGTCCCCAAGACGTCGCACCCCAAGGAGCCAAACCACTCCAGACCTGTTGCCCTCACTTCTAACCTGATGAAGGCTATGGAGAGGATCATCCTCCATCACCTTCGGCCACTGGTCAGGAGGGACCTGGACCCGCTGCAGTTTGCTTACCAGCCGCACATCGGGGTGGATGACGCTGTCATCTACCTGCTGCATCGGGCCCTTACTCACCTGGAGAGTGGCAAGAGCACTGTAAGAGTCATGTTCTTTGACTTTTCCAGTGCTTTCAACACGATCCGGCCTTCAGTTCTGAGGGGGAAGCTAGAGGGAGTAGGTGTGGACCATCACATGTCTGAGTGGATTATTGACTACCTCACCAATAGACCCCAGTATGTGAGACTCCAGGACTGTGTGTCTGAGGTGGTGGTCTGTGGGGTGGCGGTGGTCCAGTGGTAGGATACGTCCCTATGTCTCAAGAGGTCCCAGGTTCAAATCCCACCTCTAGCACTACCACCAACTGGGTCCCTGAGCAAGACCCTTAACCCTGAGTTGCTCCAGGGGGACTGTCCCTGTAATTAGGACATGTAAGTCGCTCTGGATAAGAGCGTCTGCTAAATGCCGTAAATTTAAATGTAAATGTAAATGTCTGCAGCACTGGAGCCCCACAAGGAACAGTCCTCGCCCCCTTCCTCTTCACCCTGTACACGGCAGACTTCAAACACAACACGGACACCTGTCACCTGCAGAAGTTCTCCGACGACACTGCTATTGTTGGTCATGTGTCGGAGGGGAATGAGCAGGAATATAGGGGGGTCATCAGTGACTTCGTCAGTTGGTGCGATCAAAATCATCTGCGCATCAATGCCAGCAAGACGAAGGAGATTGACTTTCGCAGGAAGTCACCCCCCATCACACCGGTGGACATCCAGGGTTTGTACATTGAAACGGTGGAGGAGTACAAATACCTGGGTGTCCACATCAACAATAAACTGGACTGGTCCACTAACACTACTGCTCTTTACAAAAAGGGCCTCAGTCGTATACACCTGCTAAGGCGGCTGAGGTCCTTTGGGGTAAACAAACATCTCATGAGGACATTCTATGACACTAGCGTCGGTTGTTTTTTACGCTGTGGTCTGCTGGTGTGGAAGAGTCGCAGTGAAAGACAGAGGGAAACTAAACAAACTGGTCAAGAGGGCCAGCTCTGTCCTGGACTGCCCGCTCAAGTCCATAGAGCAGGTAGGGGAGGAGAGGATGTTGTCCAAACTAACATCCATCATGGACAACACCTCTCACCCCCTACACAAGACTGTAGGAGCACTGAGCAGCTCGTTCAGCAGCAGACTCTTACACCCGCAGTGTAAGAAAGAACGCTACCGCAGGTCATTCCTACCTGGTGCAATAAGACTCCACAACTCATCATAACATTACATTGCTTGTTTATTATTATTATATATTATATTATATATATATTACTATTATTGTTGTATATTATTATTATTATTATTATTACTGTATTGTATATTATTATTATTATTACATTATTACATTATTACATTTATTATTTATTATTACATTTATATTCATATTTTTGCTATATTTATATTTTGCTACTTGTTATTTATATGTATAATTCATTCAAAACTTATTACCGTGTATATTACTCTTGTAGATATGTATATGTATATATATATATAGATATATATATAGATAGATAATTTATTATTTATTTATAGCTCCTCTACTTTTCTCCTGTACTTGTTCCTGTTCTCTCTCTATATCTTTATATATTTTTTCCTTTCTTTCTGTACACCTGTCTTTTTTTATAAGAGCCCTGTAACGCCCAAATTTCCCATTTGTGGGATAATAAGACACACTGATGATCATTAGCACCTGTTTGGTAAAACTGGTTGATCATACACCTGACTATAATCCTACAAAATACCTGACTTTGTGCAAGTGTACCTATAAGAATTGATACTGGTTTGAAGGCAAAAGGTAGTAACACCAAAAATTGATTTTATTTAGATTTTTCTTTTGTTCGCTCACTTTGCATTTTATGAAAGGATAAAAATAAAAAATCATTATTTATATTTCTGAAAGCATTCTTTGTTTACAGCATTTTCTCACACCTGCCTAAAACTTTTGCACAGTACTGTTTATATATAGAAAAATAATTTTATAATATTAGTCTGTCAATAAAAGAACTATGTAGTGTTAAGAGGATAAGTTATGACTCCTAGGCGTCTTCCTCTAGGCTACAAACATGTCTTATATGCAAGGAATGTAAATCCATTCCCAGCAGCACTCACCTGCGGTCACAGTCACAGTGTGAAATGGTGAAGAGGCTTGGGTTAAACACACCGAAGTTCACAGTGAAGGGACGAATTACATGGCTGCAGTGGTCATGCTCCCGGCAGCATCCATCTACATGCTCAAACATCCCTAAACATGACAATCACAAATGACACAACAATTTAACTTACTGTTCCTGGAATCATTTAACAGAAGTAATGTTTCACTTTATTGAAAGGAACTTTAATGCCGTTAGTTATAAAAAATGTTTATTTGCACCTCTGAAAAGTGATTATTTGAAACACTGGAATTGAAATCTATTGACTTTGCTTCTTATGGGAACTGGCATTACGGTTACCAATGGAAAGTATCTGCATGAACTGCATCTTCCCATCAATATCCATTTATGATAAGTGTCATTTTGCTGAAGGGTCGCAAACACATCTGTTCTTGTTCTGCCTGGTTTTAACCAAATTTTGGACAGCAATTTCTGGGTAGCTCTCAGTGTCCCACTCTAGCAATATTACTCCCAACTATGCTGAGGATTTTTGGATGCTCTTCTTTTGAACTTTGGAACAGTTGTGGAAAAGAACCTTATTCTCTTGACTTAGAAGCCACTCCAACTAGCTTTGCACATTAACCATTACATGTTGTCTGTCATACAAATGGAGAAACTGTATTTGTACAAGCCTAACAGACAGGACAATTTTGACAGAATGTGGGGACATTTTCAAATTACGTGCGGTATCACCCCACCTACATTGCCTCGTCACTCTAACAATATGGGCGTCAATACCAACTTGTCTGTACATGGGTGCACCCCCCAACCACCCTGCCCCACAATGTGACTGTTCCATCATTGTGATACCTGTTGCCTTTTCCTCTTTTTTTCATATTCTCTAAGTATTATGTATTGCTCCTTTCTGCAGGATGATTTTTTAAAATCACTCACCCAATTGCTCGTAATCCCCAGCATTGGTTCCTTGGCCGCACCAGAGCGTGCCAGGTAAAACCCAGGAGCGCTTCTTGCGAATTTTGGCTCCTGGTTCAAAGTTCGATGTAGGCTGCAACCCGTTACCAATTTCACTTGGTCGAAAATCACATGTATTCCCAGATTCCAATAGGAGACTGATATTCAGACGCGCCTGACCTGAATGCCCTGCACGCTCCTCATGACATGATTTCACTTGGGCTTTAATCAGTGCTGAATCTGCGCTTATCGAACACTCCTCCACCTGGTTATCTGCGGTCCAAACGCTCCAGTAAAAGAGAAGAGTCCCCGTTGCCGTAGATCTTCGAATGAAACTACACTGAGTACGCCCAAAAGCTGATGTCGTGTAAACACAGAATGGCTGGTTGTATTGCTTCCCAGGGTCCAAAAGTTGGGTTCTGGAAGAACAGAACATCATCACGAGCGACAGTTGACAAAGAATTCTGAGTTTCATATCGCCTGATAAAAAAATACAGCTACGACTTGACTAAAAGAAGATGTGGCTCCTTATTGATATTTTAGTCACACCTTTTTGGGAAGTAAGGGCTGGACACAGGTTTGAGCCCAGTTTTCCTATTCTGCTGCTAAATAAATGGTTGGTTATGGCTGGAAGATGAAGGTATAACGATATGTAAATGAACCAAAGGTTCTATTGCATTGGACAGATTTTAACACGCCCCCAACACAGGCTCTAGGGGCGGGGCAGGGGCTCTACTTATGCAATATATAATAAAGGAGGGAAGAATCTTTCTGTCAATATTATGTGTCTCAGAATTTCTTTCTTGTTTAGACATGATTCACAAATTGCATGTAAAACTGGATGCAGACTATGACATTAGTTTTAGCAGCAAACAGGGTGAAAATATGTATAAATTTTGCTGCCTTATTGTTTTTTATTGAGAAGATTGTTGAGATCGGGGTTAAGTTTGACTAGAGGTGCAGATACAAGACTTAAGTATAATGGCTGGTTATGGCTGACAGTTGTGCTTACAAATGTAAATATTAAGGTAGGCCAAAGCTTGATGTATGGACAAGATTTTGTCTTTTTTTAAGTCTATTTTAATTCAATTTTAAGTGAGATGGAGAAGAAAGAAGAATTCTCAAGTGAGTTACATGAAGTGAAGGGGAGAGTACCCAGAGGAGAGAGAGTGGTGACTTTAATGGGCATGCTGGTGAAGTGAACAAAGGTGATGTGGAGGTGATGGGTAAGGGTGATGGTGTGAAGGAGAAAAATGCAGGTCACATGGTGCAAAAAAGGAGTGAAGTGGCTGTATGCTTATTTTAAGAAGGAACACAGAGTGACACTGCCTGTCCACCTGGATTTAACAAAGCAAATAGGTAAGATCCTCCCATTGGATAATTACTGCATGGATGATTATGTTTCAGCTTGCAACAAGTTATTTAACCCTAACTGATGCAGTGAGTAACTTCTCATTACTTAAACAATCATATTGAAAGACACATCCTGCAGTCGTGGAAAATATGTTAATCTATTTCAGAAGGGAAATTATTGAAATTATTATTGGCATGCATCAAGCAAAGAAAAAAAGAAAACATCTAAGGAGATGGCTGAAACTACTAATATTGGGTTAAGAACTGTCCATTGCATTATAAAGAAAAAACTAGAAGGACAGTGGGAATAAGAAAGATGAAAGTAAGAGCAGCAATGAAGAGGATGAAGAATAGAAAGGCTGTTAGTCAAGATGACATACCCGTGGAAGCATGGAGAAGCATAGAGAAGGTCATAAGAAGTTGCATTGCACTTTTGTGGAGAAAGGATATGACAGAGTTCATAGAGAGGAGTTGTGGTCTTTATAAGACAGTCAGAAGTGGCAGAGAAGTATGTCAAAGTGGTACAGGATATGTTTGGGGCAGTGTGACAGTGGTGAGGTATGTAGTAGGAGTGAGAGATGCATTTAGAATGGAGGTGGGATTACATCAAGGATCAGCACTGAGCCCATTCTTATTTGCAATGGTAATGACAGACAAGAATATACAGGAGTCACAGTGCACTTTTATGACTGCAAATGACATTGTGATCTATAGCAAGAGTACGGAGCATCTTAAGGAGACCCTGCAGAGGTGGAGATATGCTCTAGAGAGGTGAGGAATCAAAGTCAGTGATAAAAAGATGAAATGCATGAGTGTGAATGAAAGGGAGGATAGTGGATTGGTTGGGATGCAGGGAGTAGAGGAGGCAAAGGTGGAGGAGTTTAAATACTTGGGATCAGCAGTTAAGAGTTATAGAGGTGCAGAAAAAAGGAGAAGAAGAGAGTGCAGGCAGGTTGGAAGATGAGCAAAAAAGTATCAGGAGTGCTCTATGAAAGACAGGGGTAATCAAGATCAAAAGGAAAGGTTTATGGTAAGTGAAACCAACTATGGAGATGATGGTGCTGATGAAAAGACGTGCTGGAGCTAGAGGCGGCAGAGTTAAAGATGCTGAGATTTGCATTGGGAGTGATAAGGATGCACAGAATTAAAAACAAGTTTACAAGAGGGACAGCTGAGGTTGGACAGTTTGGATACAAAGTTCGAGAGGCAAAATTGCATTGGTTTGGACATGTACAGAGGCAAGATAAAGATTATGTTGGGTGAATGAAGTGGAGAATTGAGGTGCCAGACAACAGGAGAAGAGAAAGGGCAAAAAAGATGTTTATGAATATAGTGAGTGAGAGCTGTAAAGGAGTGGAAGAAATAGAAATGGATGGTCCGCTGTGGTGACCCCTAAACTGGAGCAGCTGAAAGAAGAAAAAAAAGCTAAAAAGGTTCCCAAATACAAAGGCACACCCAGGTATATGAGATGGAGTGGATGTTCAGTAATGGCTGTTCATGTAGAGCTCAGACTGAAAATGCTAAATCATACTTTATTCCAGTTTCTTCTAATTTTCCATTACATTCTACATAGTGTGAATATCTATTTACTTGGTGCCACAATCTATCTTTTGCTTTGGGGTTTGTTTTATCCATAATCTGTTGCTTGGCATCTTGTTGTAACTGGTTTAGAAGATGTACTTTCTATGTGATACATTTTTAAACAAGTCTAAAAAAAACACTATAGTATGACAAAATGATCCCATAATGAAGCACAATTAATGTTAATTCCCCGGTGCTGTGATTTTTCTTTTTTACTGTGACCTTCCACAGTTCATCTAAATTTGAATAAATAAAATTAGAAATATTTTATTTATTTATTTATGTTTACCCTGTTGAAAGCTGACCTCTGTGATGCTCTCAGGAGTCTTCCAATTACTTCAAGAGAACCATCTCATGGAAAACTAAATCTTCCTTTTTTTAAATCTTCAGTTTAATATGTAATCAAGGCAGTTTTATATATATATATATATATATATATATATATATATATATATATATAT
>JABMDN010008428.1:0-11715 GCA_017165825.1 Hepsetus odoe
CGCTTCGCCGCTCTGATGGCCCGAGACAGGTTTGCCCTCGCTTTTCTTAGGGCGGCCTCGTCCCCTGACTTGAAGGCCTTGTCCCGGGTTCTCAGGAGTATGCGCAGCTCTGCAGTCATCCATGGCTTCTGGTTGGGTCGTGATATAATGAACTTGGAGACAGTAACATCCTCAATGCACAAGAAAGAGAAGTGCTGAGAAAGGTAGCACAGCTCCAACTGGGAGAACTGAAGGAAAGGTTAAGAAAAAGGGGGAAAAGACTCAAGCTGCAGTTGCGGAAGAAAAGACTTTGCAGGGCTCTCATAGGCCAGTGACTCCAAATCCTCCATCACCAGTGAGTCAGCAATTGGATGAAGTCCAGCAACCATCACAGTCCACAACTCCCTCAGTTACCGTCATTAATGTGTACGCACAGCCTGGTGGAAGTGGACCAAATAAGCAGAGATCCAGAGGCAGACAGCAGCGACAGCCTCAAGGTCCACCTGCAGTATGTTGGGGTGTGGACAAGGAGGACATACCCAAAGAAGATGTTCGGCAAATCCATGGAAGGCACCAGAATGCAGGGAAATGCAGCCTGGCGGGCTCCCCAAATTGTGGGTCAAGAACAATCACAGCAAAACCCAAATTTAGGACACTCATGAACAGGAGGGAAACAGAACCCTGCCTAGACTGGATTGAATCAAAGCTCCGGCCCAGTAAATTACTGGGGTGGACAGAATGGGTGCTTGGGAGGCCCAGAGGGTCCTACAGGGGAGGGTCAGCTCTTATTGACAAGCAAGGGAGCTGATGAGGAACAAATGCTGCAGGTTCAGGTGAATGGCAACACTACACCCATGATGGTCAATACAGGAGCTTGTTATACATGCCTAAATTCAAATTATGCCATAAACCTCCCCAGGTCAGGAAAGTTCGTTAAGACCGTAGGATTCTCGGGACAAGTTCAGCTAATACCAGTGACTGCTCCAGTTAAAGTAACAGCACAGGGAAAAACAATCAAATTACCTTAGTTTCAGAGCAAACTCCAGTAAATGTATTAGGAAGAAATGCTTTGTGCCAGTTGGGATTCCAAATTTGGTGAACACCTGATGGAGTTTATGTGGATGAAATGGCAATTAGTGCTCAGATGAATATGACATTAGGAAAGGAAGCTAATGTGTACTGGTTAGGAGAGATAGAAAACCAGTTCAGGAAATAATGAATCTATGAGTCGAGGTATCTATTTGAATTTACATACAGGGGGAAGCAGTACAGTTATACAAGGTTACCACAGGGATTCAAACATTCCCCTCATATATTTAATCAAGTCCTGAGACAGGATTTAGAAGAACTGGATCTAAACAGCACAATGCTACAGTATGTTGATGATTTAATCTTGTGTTCCCCGACAGTAGAACAATGTCATGAAGACTCTGTTAAAGTTCTCAGAAAATTAGCTGAGGGGGGGCATAAGGTGTCACATACAAAGTTACAATATTGCCAACCACAGGTAGAATACCTGGAAAGACTGGTGGCGCATGGAACAAAAGCAATAGCCCCTTCACAGCTGGAGGGAATCAGTAAAGCACCACAACCAAGAACAGTGCGACAGATGATGTCGTTCCTAGGAATGACAGGGTTTAGTGCAGAATGGATTGAAGATTATGCAATAAAAACGGCACCCTTGAGGGGACTGACAGCAGAAGCAGGATCAAAGACTTTAAATGCTCCATCAAAATGGACATCTGATGCTAATGTGGCGTTTGAAACTCTGAAGCAGGAAATGCAAACAGCACCAGTGTTAGCTACACCAGATTATGATAAACTTTTTTGTTTGTTTGTTGCTAATCACTATGATGGATTTGCATCAGCAGTGTTGATGCAGGAGACATGTAGTGGAAGAAAGAAACAGCCAATAGCTTATTATAGCACTAAACTGGATGGAGTGGCTCAGGGAGGCCACCATGTTATCAGGGTTTAGCAGCAGTACATTATACCTACGAAAAGGCTTCAGTACTGACGATGGGGTTTCCAGTGGTCATCTATTCCCATCATAAAATCATAGAGCAGATCGAGAATAGCAGATTTGTTTTAACACAAGCAAGGAGTTTGCAGTATTCGTTTTTGCTTACATTTCCAGATGTGACTCTTAGGAGATGTAATACAGTTAATCCAGCAGAATTATTACCTTTCCAGTTTGAAGGAAAACCACATGAATGCATTCATTGGCATTCTCGAAGTTAAGACCTGATTTAGGGTCTACACCAATTCCGGAAGCAGAATTGACTTGCTTTGTTGATGGATCCTGTTTTAGGGATCACTTGGGGAACCATGTGGGATATGCGGTGGTGAGGAAAAGGAAATGGAGATGTTTTTGAGGTAGAAAAGGCTGAAAATTGTCCTCAGCTATGTTCTGCCCAACTAGCAGAGCTGAAGGCAGTAACCGAGGTGTGCAGATTGGGAGAGGAAAGTGTGTTAATGTTTTTACTGATTCAGCGTATGCTCATGGAGTTACCCATTTGTTTGGGGTGGTATGGAAACAGCGAGGATTTAAAAAGACTGATGGTACCCCAAAACCACATTTGCAGCAAATACTGGAGTTGATGAGTGCTATTATGCTGCCAAGAAGACTGGCAATAATTAAATGTCAGGCACACAAAAAAGGAAATGACTATGTGATAAAGGGGAAAAATTTGGCTGATGAGGCGCTAAAAGGGCCTCTAAGTGTGAGGATCCGGTGATGGCACCAATGGTAGCAATAGAACCTATAACTACACTGGATGATTTGATAGAGATGCAGAGACAAGCATCATTGTGTGAAAGAACAATGTGGAGTAACAGAGGAGCTAAACAAAATGAAAAAGGATTATGGAGAAATCATGAAGGGTTGTTGATTGCACCTAACAAATTATTAACAATACTAATCACTAACACTCATGGGTTGGATCATTGCACAGGAGGAGAAGTGGTGAGAAAAATAAAGAAACAAGGATTTTGGTCTCCATATTTACAAGCAACGACTGATGAATTGCTGGGCCGATGCGATGTTTGTGCTCAAAATAATGTGCGAAAGTGAATCACTACCCAGGCTGGACCCATACCAGTACCTACAGGACCATTTCAACATCTGGTGATTGATTATGTGGACATGATTAAAAGAGTGCGAGGATACAGGTACCCCTCCTCGAACCGCCACCTTATCATGGTGGAGGGGTTCACGTGTCCCAATGATCCTGGGAGCTATGATGTCGGGGGCTTCATGCCCTTAGTAGGGGCACCCAAGGCAAACAGGTCCTAGGTGAGGGAAGAGACAAAGAGCGGTTCAGAAGACCTCTTATGATGAACAACAATTTTGGAAGATGTTTTCCCTCGCCCGGACGTGGGTCACCGGGGCCTTCCTCTGGAGCCAGGCCTGGAGGTGGGGCCCGATGGCGAGCGCCTGGTGATCGGGCCTTCACCCATGGGGCCCAGCCGGGCACAGCCCGAAGAGCCAATGTGGGTCCCCCTTCCCATGGGCTCACAACCTGTAGGAGGGACCAAACAGGTTGGGTGCATTGTATGCTGGGCGGTGGCCAAAGACGGGGACCTTGGCAGTCCAATCCTCGGCTGCAGAAGCTGGCTCTAGGGACGTGGAATGTCACCTCTCTGGTGGGGAAAGAGCCTGAGCTCGTGTGTGAGGTTGAGAAGTTCTAGCTAGAGCGGTGTTTTGTTATTGGACTTTTGTGCTCCTCACAGATTGTCCATAACGAACGCCATGTTCAGGCATAAGGGTGTCCACATGTGCACCTGGCACCCTAGGCCGCAGTTCGATGATCGACTTTGTGGTCATGTCATCGGACTTGCAGCCACATGTCTTGGACACTCGGGTGAAGAGAGGGGCGGAGCTGTCAACTGATCATCACCTGGTGGTTAGTTGGCTTCGTTGGTGGCGGAGGATCCCGGTCAGACCTGGTAGACCCAAACATATCGTGAGGGTCTGCTGGGAACGTCTGGCAGAGTCCCCTGTCAGGATGAGCTTCAACTCCCACCTCCGGCAAAGCTTTAACCACGTGGGAGGTGGCAGGACATTGAGTCCAAATGGACTATGTTCTGCGCCTCCATTGTCAAGGCGGCTGACTGGAGCTGTGGCCGTAAGGTGGTCGATGCCTGTCGCAGTGGCAACCCGAGAACCCGTTGGTGGACACCGGTGGTGAGGGAGGCCATCAAGCTGAAGAAGGAGTCCTACCGGGCCTTTTTGGCCAGTGGGGCTCTGGAGGCAGCTGATAGGTACCAGCAGGCCGAATGGAATGTGGCTTTGGTGGTTGCTGAGGCAAAAACTCGGGCATGGGAAGAGTTTGGTAAGGCCACGGAGAAAGACTTCCAGACGGCTTCGAGGAGATTCTGGTCTAACATCCGGCGTCTCAGGAGGGGAAAGCAGTGCTCAGTCAACACAGTGTATAGTGGGGATGATGCGCTGCTGACCTCGACTCGGGATGTTGTGGGTCGGTGGGGGGAGATACTTCGAAGACCTCCTTAATTCCACCAACATGACTTCCGAGGAGGAAGCAGAGCCTGGGGACGTAGAGGTGGACTCTTCCATCTTTGGGGCCAAGGCTGCCGAGGTGGTCAACAAGCTCCTTGGTGGCAGGGCTCCGGGGGTGGATGAAATCCGCCAAGAGTTCCTCAAGGCTCTGGATGTTGTAGGACTGTCATGGTTGACACGCCTCTGCAACATTGCATGGACATCGGGGACGGTGCCTCTGGATTGGCAAACTGGGGTGGTGGTCCCCCTCTTAAAGAAAGGGTGTGTTCCAACTATGGAGGGATCACACTTCTCAGCCTCCCTGGGAAAGTCTATTCAGGGGTCCTGGAAAGGAGGGTCCATCGGATAGTCGAACCTCGGATTCAGGAGGAGCAGTGTGGTTTCCGCCCTGGTCGCGGAACAGTGGACCAGCTCTAATGCCTTGGCAGGGTCCTGGAGGGTGCATGGGAGTTTGCCCAACCAGTCTACATGTGCTTTGTGGACTTGGAGAAGGCATTCGACCGTGTCCCTCGGGCAGTCCTGTGGGGAGTACTCCGAGAGTATGGGGTATCGGATTCCCTGTTAAGGGCTGTCCGGTCCCTGTACAACTGGTGTCGGAGCTTGGTCCGCATTGCCGGCAGTAAGTCAGACCTGTTTCCGGTGAGAGTTGGACTCCGCCAGGGCTGCCCTTTGTCACCAATCCTGTTCATAATTTTTATGGACAGGATTTCTAGGCGCAGCCAGGGCGTTGAGGGGGTCCAGATTGGTGGGCTCAGGACTGGATCACTGCTTTTTGTAGATGACATTGTCCTGTTAGCCTCATCAGGCGGTGACCTTCAGCTCTCACTGGATCGGTTTGCAGCTGAGTGTGAAGCAGCTGGGATGAAAATCAGCACCTCCAAATCTGAGGCCACGGTCCTCAGCCGGAAAAGGGTGGAGTGCCCTCTTAGGGTTGGGAGTGAGATCCTGCCCCAAGTGGAGTATCTCGGGATCTTGTTCACGAGTGAGGGTAGGTTGGAGCGGGAGATCGACAGGCAGATCACAGCAACATCCGCAGTGATGCGGGCTCTGCATCAGTCCATCATGATGAAGAATGAGCGGAGCCAAAAGGCAAAGCTCTCAATTTACCGGTCGATCTATGTTCCCACCCTCACCTATGGTCACGAGCTGTGGGTAGTGACTGAAATAAGATCACGAATACAAGCGGCCGAAATGAGTTTCCTCCGCAGGGTGTCTGGGCTCTCCCTTAGGGATAGAGTGAGAAGCTCAGTCATCCGGGAATGGTTCAGAGTAGAGTGATGAGGTGCCACCAGATGAGGTGGCTCGGGCATCTAATTAGGATGTCCTCTGAACGCCTCCCTGGTGAGGTGTTCCAGGCACGCCCCACCAGAAAGAGACCCCGGGGAAGACCCTGGACACGCTGGAGAGACTACGTCTCTCGGCTGGCCTGGGAACGCCTTAGGATCCGCCCGGAGGAGCTGGAAGAAGTGGCCGGGGAGAGGGAATTCTGGGTTAATGGAAAGGGTTAATGGAAATCTAAAAGCAAAGATAAACAAAATTTGTGCAGCAACTGGATTCCATTGGATGGATGCTCTGCCCCTAGCCCTGATGCATTACCGAATGCAAGCTTATAGAACCGCTTACTGGTAGACACATGCCTGTACCCCATCTGAGGGAACCCTATCAGGGACCTGCCTTGGAACAATTGAAAGCAGAGCTGAAAGTCTATATGAGACAACTAACTGCTGTACATAAAGCTATTTATCAACAGGGACTGAGACGTGCTCCAGAACCGGAGGAGGAGGCCACAAACCCTTTAAGGCCAGGGGACCAGGTATATGTAAGAGTTTTCAGGAGGAAGTAGAATGAACCAAGGCGAACTGGTGCTCACAAGGTGGTAAGCGTGACACCCACATACAAGTGGAAAATAGTACTACTTGGTATCACCTTAACCACTGTACTCGAGTTCCCAGGAACCTGTTTCCAAGAACAGAGCCCGACGACGTTAGCGAAAATGATGAGCCAGCAACAGGAGGAGAAGAATGCTGTAGAAGCAATCAGGAGAGCCCTGGATTGAGGCATAAGAGGCTCACAGGCCACAACAGCGCATGCTGGGGGCTCAGAGGAACAGGAGGAGCCAGATGAGACTGAGGACACAGAGGAAACAATCTCAGTCCATCACAGAGCCAGCAGATCCCAACAGTTCCATTCCCAGCTCCAACGGACAACAGTGCTCAATCAGCAGATAATGCCCTGCACGTCCAGGGAGAAGGGACAGAGCCAGACACTACTGATCATCAAGTTGTGAAGTACTTTGCTCTACATCTTGGTAAGAGACGAAATCTTCAGGTATACTCTAAGTGAGATTTTGTGTTCTTTTTCTTTGTTATGAGCGCAGTCATATTGTCCTGAATCAGCACAAGCTATACTCTAATATGTACCCTTATATGAGGTACTAGTCTATTGATCAATTTTTGTAATTTCGAGAGCTGGATCAAGTTGAGAACCGCTGAACCCAAGCGCCGATAGCGCTATCACAACATCTGGGTAGAGACGGAAATTTTCCCTCTAGAAATTGACTCGGCACAGAGACCTAAAATCTTGATATGCTCTCTTTATAATTATCATTTATGTTTCGTATATAACTACGTTGCGTATTTTTATCATATAACATGTATTACAGCATTATTGGTCCTTTATTCAGTATTTAACCTTACAGTATTTAACAGCATTTATTGATGTACTTGGGGGGATATATATAGTAAAATTTATAGTAAGCACTAACTGCCATTTCATCCGCATAAACTCCATCAGGTGTTCACCAAATCTGGAATCCCAACTGGCACAAAGCGTTTCTCCCTAATAAATTTACTGGAGTTTGTTCTGAAACTAAAATAAGTAACCAAATTGTTTTACCCTGCACTGCTAATTGAACTGGAGCAGTCACTGGTATTAGCTGCACTTGTCCCGAGAATCCTACGGTTTTAACAAACTTTCCTGACCTGGGGAGGTTTATGGCATAATTTGAATTTAGGCATGTATAACAAGCTCCTGTATCTATCATCATGGGTGTAGTTTTACTGTTCACCTGAACCTGCAGCACTGGCTCCTCATCAGCTCCCCTTCTCGTCAATAAGAGCTGACCCTCCCCTGTAGGACCCTCTGGGCATCCCTAGCACCCATTCTGTCCACCCCAGTAATTCACTGGGCTGGAGTTTTGATTTAATCCAGTTCAGACAGGGTTCTGATTCCTTCCTGTTTATGGTTGTCCTAAGTTCCCCATTCTTTGAGGAGTCTACCAGGCTGCAATTCCTCGCACTCCAGGTCCCTTTCATGGATTTACAGAACATCTCCTTTGGGTGTGTCCTGCTTGTCCAAACCTCCAACACACTCCAGATGGACCTTGAGGCTTTCGCTGCTGTTGTCTTGCTTGGTCCACTTCCACCAGGCTGTGCATACACATTGATGACTGGAACTGAGGGAGTTGTGGACTGTGATGTTTGTTGGCCTCCATCCAGTTGCTGACTCACAGGAGATGCAGGATTTGGATTCATTGACATTTGAGATGCCTGGAAAGTCTTTTCTTCCACAACTGCAGCTTGAGTCTTTTCCCGCTTTTTCTTAACCTTTCTTTCAGTTCTCCCAGTTGGAGCTGTGCCACCTTTCTCAGCACTTCTCTTTCTTCTTCTTTGGTTCTCTTTTCATGTTGCCTTTGTTTATCCACAGCATGAGTCACATGAGCCACAAACTCATCAAACGTCTTTTCAGTCAGTCCCACCACATCTTCCAGTTTGCTTTTGACTTTTTCTGGAAGGTCATCCAGGACCAATGTCTGAAAGACCACTTACATGAGGTTGTCTTGATCTGGGTCACTTCCTGCCTCTGCTCTCCACATCTTTTTCATACGATGAACATAAGAAGAGGGATATTCCGTCTCTCCTATCGGCTCTCCTTTCAGAGTCTTCAGGTCTAATTTTCTTGAATAAGCTTCCCTCTTCGTGATCCACAGTCTGTTTCAGTATGGACTGAATTCCACACCATCACGGGTTGCATCCACAACATGATGCTCCATGCCTGCTTTTGTCATGATGTCCAAATTAGAAATTGATTTACTGATTCTTTGGATACAGTCATCAAAACTTTGTGTAATCTAGCTCTTGGGCCTCCCCCATGGTGCACTCCATCCAACCCTTCTCTCATTTCTGATTCTTCTTTTTTATCTATAATCTCCTGTCTTCCTTTTTTGACTTTTTGGAAATCCTCTTTGTTTCTTAAACAATTTTACAATTTCTAATTCATCCTGTTGCTTTGCTTGTCATTTACTGAATGTGTCCTTTGGTTTGTGGTTCTGGATGAGAATTTTCAGGGTTTCACAAATTGCTCCATCATATGTGCCTTCTTCGTTTAGCCCACTTTTGACTTTTCTTCAGGATGTTATCTTTTATCAAGGGGTTCTTTCTTCTCCACAGGTGAATTTACTTTAGATTTTTAGTCATCTTTTCTCTTTCATCTAATTCACACATCACCCTTATGCGCACACACACACACACAGATGCACACTCTCCTTAACTCCTCTCATACTGACAATCACAAAAGACTCTACACACACACACACTCACCAGTACTTCTGCAGTTACAAACACACACACACACACACACACGTAATAGCTTCTTCTCAAAGTCTCAAAGTGACCACTCTCTCTCTCTCTCTCTCTCTCTCTCTCTCTCTCTCTCTCTCTTTACAATACTACATTCATACCTTTTTTGGCAGCTGCAATATACGTATACACGCACACTCAAGTCTTTATTCCTTTTAATTCTCTACAGATACAGTTTTAAATGCAGCAATTAATCACTCAGTATTCAATAAAACTGTACAACACAAACCACAAGTTTGGACGTAAAACTTGCCGTCCAGCCTGTTGTGAGGACATGCACTGCTGACCTCACACTGCGACTGAACCAAGAGTTTATCTTCAGACAGAGACACACATCAACTTCACATAGGAACACCGTTCCTGCTTCATCCTCAAACAAACAGCAAAGGTCAATACGATCTTTCAACTCCTTGTTCTCCAAACGACTGCCATATATCCTAGCGGCCTATCAGACCCACTGTCAATGCCCCCTCGGGAATTTCAGAAGAAAGTCAGATTCGTCAACCTACTTTACTCAGAGTCTGCGTATTCACCAAGAGCTACCAGCCATGCGCCGCACAATACCTGTCCCAGATCTCTCAGGCTTTTACCAGCGCTCCACGTGACCTGTAATACATTACAGGCTTTAAAGCTGACTGTCCTAACAGGGTCAAGCCAATACTGGCACATGTGCTCAGATTAGACTATTTACAGTTGGACCACGGCCCCACCTGTCACGATGTGGTGTTGTAGACTGGACGCCAACGCAGAGCCGAGAACTTCGTACTGAACTTTAATGACGGATAAAGTGCACAGAACTAAACATATTAAACATAACAAGTGTAAAACATAACAAATAATCTCACAGTATGCACACAGAATGACCAGCGCCCTGCTCTGATTCACTGGGGCTTATATTGCCAGCTCCCAATGAGGCACACCTGGCACCCAATGCCCAGGTGTGCACAATCAGAGCAGGACGCCCTCTACTGGCGCAGGATCGTTACACCACCTCTTTGACTTCAATACTTAATCAACAAATACTCTCTCAGAGTGGATTTCACCCTCTCACCCTGTTGCTCCAATATTCCTATTTGAGGAGTGAAAGTAGTTACTTAGATGTGGACCTGCAGAACCTAAAACACCAATCAGCTTCAACACTGAGGCACTTGATTAGAGCTGCAATGCAGAAAGAGGAGGAAGAGTTCCTCTTCTGGGTCTGGGCTCCTCTCAGTGTTTCTTCCTCTTGTTGGTAGAGATGGTCTTTGTGAAGATGAGGGTCTCTTGTGAAGAGCTCTGTTGTATAGACTGCTGTATTTAGCAGCAACGGGAAGGGATGAAATCCTTAATCATCACTTTCATTTTATATTTCATTTGTAGTGATGGTGAAAAAAACCTTTAAAGAAAGTTATTAAAGAACAGTCATGTGTGGTGCTCCTCAGATTTATCACAAGATTTAATTTCACTTCCTGTGTGTTGAGTGAAATATCCATCCCAGCGTACACAGGGTGAAGGACGGGGGACACACCCTGGACAGGTCGCCAGCCCATCGCAGGGAGGAGCGAGACTGGGACGCTACCATGCTCAAGGGTACCTCAGGGCAACCTATTGGGAAGGGGTTCGAACCCCCAATCCTCTGATCACATGGCCAACTCCCTATCTGAGGTGTAAAATCAGAGCCTGGAGTTTATCCAAAGCAGGTCGTTCAGTCAGGACTGTATTTGGAGGAGAGCTGAGAGCTTTACGTCCTGTTTCAGATCAGAGTGTTGATCCTGTTCCAATGAATGAAGTACTAGATATTCATTAAAGGAGAACAGGACTCACAAACAAGATCTACAAAGGTTTGACTCTCAGATCTGCTGTTTTCTACCAAAGAGGTTCTGTTTTCTGTTTTTCGTAAACTGTCTGACAGAGGAACAGTCGTTTCATCCAGACTGATTTGAAAGATTCTCACTGTGTGCTATGCTGTGTTTCACAATCGCAAGTATGGTCACTTTCACTTTAATATTGGTGCCCAGATCTCACGTTTCTGCATGTTTATCAGTCACTTCTTTATATAAAAAATAAAAAATTTATTAAATAGGGAATAATGTCATAAATCAAAAATGTCATAAATAATTAATTACATATGCAAATAATATTGCATATTTAATTAATTTAAATGTTTCACTTTATTCACTTTATTATTATATTAATGTTGAAATGAATAAATATGTTAATTTAAATTGGAAATCTAGTAATTATATAATCGATTAGATCTTTAGAAATGTTATAAATCAGGAGTTTATTGCAAACAGTTTCAGTCTTTTAAGTGTCTATATTATTATTCATGATTATAATATAATATAATATAACCCAGCCACTAGGGATGCACAAGTCAGTGTATTTCTTCGTGCCGGTCCCAAGCCCGGGTAAATGGGGAGGGTTACGTCAGGAAGGGCATCCGGTGTAAAACTTTGCCAAATCAATATGCGGACAACGATACAGAATTCCATACCGGATCGGTCGAGGCCCGGGTTAACAACGACTGCCATCAGTGCTGTTAGCCTACAGGGTGCTGGTGGAAATTGGACTACTGTTGGCCAAAGAAGAAGAAGAAGA
>JABMDN010008516.1:0-12122 GCA_017165825.1 Hepsetus odoe
TTAAAGTGCAAGAGTGCAACACGAGATAAATAAATAAATACAGAATGAAAAGTGGAGGAAGTGGTGGGTGAAGTGGTGGGTTTAAGAGTTTTGTATTATTGGTGGGTTTTTAAGAGTCCATGATATTGGTTTCTGACTATTTTAGCCAGGTTTTAAGAAAGCGCCCAGCTTATGAACTTGTACTTATAAATATGGTTGCGAAGTGTCCAAAAAAATGATTTTAGGGCCTCAAACAGCACAGATCCTCTAGCCGGCCGTCACAGCAGCCTATGGGCTGAAAGCGGTCTTAAATTACAGTAAAGGGAGAAGCGCGCCCTGCTGTGGAAACAATCCGTCTCTACATCGCCCTCCGGTGGCAGAAACGTGTCACGACACCAACATCACCCCCTTCACGGCCCCCCGTTACAAAACCGCCCTCTTGTGGACAAACGCCGCCGTTGCATCACTAATTCCAGCACTAAGCCAGGAAGACTTCGGGCTGAAATGGCCGAATAACAATTCAGATGGCTTTAACAGACGCGCTTTAAAAGCTACCCAGTTCTCCACCGACTGATATTTTTTCTAGGGTGTTTTTCTCTTCTTTTCATGCTGTTTCTCCGATGTGCTGGCTGTCTCCTCGCTCGATGCGCCGGGTTGTTTTTCTAACGGGCTGTTCTGAGCTGCACCGAGCCGCTGCTGCTGATATGCCATAGGGAACAACTCCCAGGTAAAGTGGAGCTTCAGCTCATCCTTCAAGCAGACACGGTTTACCTGTCCGAGAGATACACCTGAGCTAATCCAGCGGTTATTACAGCGTTATTACACTCAGTCCGCCGCCTGAAGCGCGGAGCTAAAGTGGAGCTGAAGTTTAGTTTCGGTCTAGATGTCGAGCCGTTTTTAATGCTTAACTGCAAACCTGATCAGAATAATCTGCGCTGCACTTGTTCTTCCCGAGAGATCGAACCGACTCGATCGAATGTGCCGAATGAATTTTCAGCCAGAAAATCGACTAATTAGCTTAGCATAACACTGCTAATGATAAGCAGGCTAAACTAAGCTAAGCTAATCGAGCGACTTTAACTCCTCCAAATATAGACTTTATCTGTTTGGGAACACACTATTTGAGCACTTTAACGGAAACAGCGTGTTTGTTGTTTTGGGGAAACGCGTTTTAGCGCCTTTATCGCTTCACGCTAAGATAAGCGAGATGCTAAGCTAAGCTAAATGCGTCACCCACTCATCAAAACAAACCTCGGATTCGGCTTCTCGGAGGACGAAGGGGGCCATAAACTATTTATTTTTGGAAGGGAAAAAATCGATATGTAATGTTCTTCATGCTGGTACGTTCAATTTGAACGCATCGTCCCGATTTCTGTTTATTTTTAGTCAGGTTAGCTTTGCGACGCTAGCTGAGCTAGCTATCACACCAACTCTCGTCCTGAGGGAACAGAAAGGCGTTCAGACCGAGTTTAATGAAGGTATTCGGTATCCTTTAAGACATGTGCCGGTTTGATTCGGAATGTAATGGTTTATTGATATTCTTGATCATGAATGGCATGTTTACATCGTCCGCTAACGCTAATATTTAGCATTGCTCACAGTTGTGCCTTCAAATTTCAGACAAATGCACTTTGCTTTGGGCCGAAGCGTGAAGTGTGGCCGGTTTTATGATTTTGTGGTTTTAAAGCCGTGATCTATTGCTTTATGGTTTTGTGAAGTGTGCAAGGTCGCTCGCAGGAAGCTTGTTCGAATTTTTCCGTTCCACCTTAAACGGAGCGGCGCTGAACGCTGGCGCGGCCGCTCCGCTGGACGGGCTCCCCGTTAACAGCTGCGGCTCCATTTAAGGTGGAACGGAAACTGGAATAAGAAGCCCAGCAGTCTCTTCGGGATTAACTTTCTATCCAACTACTTGAGCGGCTTAAGCCTCAAACTGTCCAAGTGATTTGGGCAGCCTGGGCTTATTCGGATCTTACTCAAAAGTGTCCCGAACGAGCCCGTTTAAAGGCTGCCTGTCACCGAGTCCTCAGGAGGCTTCAGTCCGAGCAGGTCCTTCTGCTCTGCCTGGAGCTCTACCTGCTGCATCTCCCCTGAAGCTGTTCATCAAACCCTGATCATGGTTAGAGCAGCGCACGGTTCTCCAGACCCGAGCGGAGCGGCGCAGATACCATGAACCTTCAAGAAATGAGCCGCGAAAATATAAAGCACTTTCATCACACGCGCTGCGTCCGACTGATTCTGCTGCTTCTACAGAAGTTCTCTTCACTTCTGACCACAATCACACTCACAGGGAAGAGCACTTACACAACACTGTTTCACCATAATGACGAATGTGGTCGTTCTCCCCGACCCTGATTTCTCCCCTCCAGTTTCCGCGCAGAGCGTGACGGCGTCCGTGTCCTTTCTGCTGCAGAGAGGAGCGTCTGGGAAAGGAACCGTGTTTCATGGAAGACCTCGGAAATACGAGAGAAGAGCAAAGTCATCAGGACGGTTCTCACAAGGTGTGTGCATGATTTAGTGTGACTAAAACATGAATAAGGAACGGGTGTGAAGCTAGTTTAACTGAAGAGTCGCTCTTCTTCGTGCTCAGTCTGTCTTTTCTTTCTCTTGTTTTAAGGACACTGAACCGACGCTTAAAGGTGAGTACAGAGATGGAACCGGTTTTCTTCAGACTGGTATTGAAAAATGTCTGCTGCACACCGGCCTGACTGGTCTCAGTGAGACGGGGATTTGACCTTGGTCCTCCCACCAGGTCAGAGGAAGCTCCTTTTTAACTGGGACCTGAAGGTGATGTGCAGAGGGATGAGGAGGTTGTCGAATGAAGCCAAACACATCCTCCTCTTAACCTGCCTTCATTCGTTTATACTGTGTAGAGTCGAGTCCGAGCCCACTGAGCTGCCTCTCAGATAAAAACCTACGAATCAGGTAATAAAACTGAGCCTGAAGAAAAAGTTTAACAGAAGACCTCAGTCTCAAAACAGTAAATATTATTAAAGAAACCCAGGTTCTGTGTAGTCCCACCCCAGTGCTACGATTTAAACACTGATTTAAGTGTTTAAATCAGTTAAAAAGTGTGACTGTTCAGTCAGAAAAGCAGTGCTCAGTGTAAACTATTAGTTCCAGGTACCGGGACATGGATTAAGCCTAATCTTGGGCTTCAGTGTTTCAGTGTCAAGGGAGAATTACCATCAGAGATTCCTTTCGGTCTAAATTTAGGCAGAAAATACGTCAGAGAAACTGGCCCTTCGTTTCATCACGTGAATATTTGAAACGATCTGTTTTGTCGCTCAGTGTAAGTAATGTTCATCCCTTCGCTGCTTTAGTGTCCCGTCCGAGATCAGGGAGTTTATAAAGGTGGTTATTTATCTGTTCAGGTTCCTGATATTGTTCTGTTTGTGTCGTTCGTAAAGCTGTAGCTCGTTCCTGTTATATTGAGCGTCGTGGCCGGTTTCTTTCTGATCCTCTCTCAGAGCTGACCTCTCCTCCGTCGGCCCCGTCCCCGACCCCCCTCAACTGTTTATCTCCGCGCTCCAGTTCCTCTTCAGCCTCGGCCCCCTGTCCTGCTCCTGGGGGTCCCACAGCGCCCCCCGCGGGTGGGAACAATGCAAAGCGGACCGCTGTGGCCAACGGACAGCCCCCCTCCGGAGCGTCTGCGCGTTTCATGCCCCGCGAAGTGCCCCCTCGCTTCCGTAACCAGCAGGAGCCCAAAGTCTTGCTGAAGAGGGGCCAGCCGCTGTCGGGCGTGGTAACAGGGGACGCGTCGCCACCCCTCCACACGGCGGAGCTGTCGAATGCAAACACAGTGCACTGTTCAGGTGAGCCTGTTCAATCACTTCATCCTTTAACACTTGCTGGAGGAACAGGACACGAGTCCGTCCCAAAGGCAGCATCTTTCTCTAGCCGGAGCTCAGACACCTGGTTCGCTGTCACATAATTCACTTATTGTTTTGCCTGACATGGATATATCTACTAACATCAAGCACAGTATAACCTTTCAAAACATCTCATTAACAGTTAGACGACGAAACATTAAGACATGAAGTTTGTTTGAGGTCTTGTCGTACTAGCTGGGGTGGGTGATCTTGATTATCACTATTTCCAAACGAGTAATCAGAAACCTCTTCCAAAGCTCACACTTATTTTTATATTCATTTTTAAATCATTTCAAAGGTAAAACATCATTCCTTCCTAAATGAAACCGTTTGGTACTAAAAAGCTTTCCTTTATTCATTGTGTGAACGGTAAAGAGTCTTTCGGTTCCTTTTTCTGGGACTAGCTCTTTGTCCTCTTCTACATCCTCCCCTCTTGTTTTCACCTGCTCGCCCATTCTCAGTTCAGTTTGGCTCGTGTTTCTCGTCTCTTTAATATCAGTTCTCGCTCTAGCTTGGAGTGACACTTTTTAAGAGGTATACCGCTCTTCCTTCTTTTTTTACTGCTTATGCAACAGAGGGGAGACAGATGAAGCCATCACAAAGTTTTAATGCAGAAGTTGCTCCAGTTCCTTTGGTAGCTGCACAGAGCAGTAACTTAAATAAATAAGCTCTGTATGCGGCATCATCAAAATAGAGTTGGTTGTTTATTTTTAAAGCCTGGAATTTCTACTGCATTGTTCTCGTGTTGACCTTAGTTAACCCATTTAATGATCTTCATCCAGGTGAATTTGGGAGCCAGAATTTTGAATGAATCATCATCATTATTATAAATGTATTTTAATAAATCCGTGTTTTTCCTTGTCCCCAGATTCTGATGTAGATCCCGCCTCTCCTCTCTCCTCACTGTCCTCTGCCACTTCGACTTATGCAAATTCCACATGGGGTCTGGGCACCGGCGCTCTGCCCCTCTCTCAGGGAATGGATAAGGCTGTAGTTGTGGATGGCTCTGATCTGGAGGCGTGGCCCAGTATTGCAGAGGGCAATCGGCTGGAGGAGAGCGGCGGCGCCCCGTGGGGTGGCAGTCCGGGCGTGCAGAGGACTGAATCGGGGCTCGGAGAGACGGGAGGGTCTTTCACCTCCGGCGAAGGCAGCATGATGTGGGGGCTCTCTTCCCAGACTGAGGCAGTTAATCGTTCCTTCAGTTCTGGAGATCCGCCCCCTGCTGGAGTGGAGGCGAAACTACAAGGCTCCAGTGATGAGGCAAGTCCTGGATGCAGCCCTGCAGAGTGGGTCGAGAGTACAGATTCCACCTCAGCTGACTTAAAATCTGCGTCTGGCGAGACTGGCTTAACTTCCTTGAACGCAGGCGGTGTGCAGCAGCAAACACAGGGCCAGGACGTGGCCGGAAGCAGGGACGACAGGCTGGAACAAGAGGCAGGACCAAAACAGACAAATGTCTCTGAAGATGCAGACCACCCAGAGACAGACAAGGCGGTGCAGATTGCAGCGGCGCCAAGGGCTGAAGGGTGGGGCGGTGGGGCAGATGCAGGGGGTAGGAGTGGACGCGTGTGGGGTTCATCTGGAGAGAGCCGGGAGGGTTGGGGAAGCGGCGGCGACGATGGGAACGGTGGGGTATCTCAGGGAGCATGGGACGATGAAGCGGGCGGACTTAACAAGAAGGCAGCTACAGCCTGGGCAGCAGGCGGCGCCAGCGGAAATGGGAAAGAAAGCTTTGCGGGCAGTTTACAAGACTCTCAAATTCTTGCAACCAACACAACAGCAGTGGATAATCAGAAAGGAGCAGAGGAGGAATGGGAGGGTTCGGAGTGCGATTCGGCGGGTCACGAAAGTGGCGAAAATGCAGAGAAGCTTCATACCTCGAGCTCCTCCGAAGCCCAAGTTACCCACACTGAAGTGGCCTTACAGAGCATGCTCAGTCGAAGCGATCTGGATCCTCGGGTGCTTTGCAACACAGGCTGGGGTCAAACCCAGATCAAGCAAGGCGTAGCCTGGGACCTAGAGGCGAACAGTGGGTCAGGATGGACTGAACAAGCTAACGCTAACACAAACAGCGCCAATCTGCCTCAAAGGTCCGGGCCATCAGACAGTCCCCAGGTCAGGGGAGCCAGAAGCCAGGGGTGGGGAGGCAATGGGGGCAGTTGGGGAGAGTCGAGGGAGGAGAGATGGGGCGAAAAAAAAGAAGGAGAGTGGGGTAGCCGTCCCGATCAGGGTTCCGTGCCCGGCGGATGGGGCGATGCCGTGGAAGATGAGCGAGGGGGGAGGTGGGGTGAGAACAAGAGGGATAGAGGGGACTGGGGCCAGGGCGATGGCGAGTGGGGAGAGGAGAGGGGAAGTAAGCAAGGGAATCAGGATGAGGGTTCCTGGGGCAGTTCTGAGGAAGAAAAACAGAGGGGGTGGGGAGGGAGGGAAGCGGACACTGGCGTTAGACAGCATCAAGGCTGGGGGGGGACGCAAATAGCAAACAACCAAACGGCACTGAAAGGCCCAAATCAGCAGCAGCAGCAACAATCCCAGTCCCAGACTGCACAATCGAGAGGCCCGCAGGACCCCAGGGCTCGACCCGCAGGTCCTCAGGTACGCCATTTTTTAAAGGCATTTTTGTTCTGTGACTCAGAACTGACACAGCGGCATGACAATAATTCTGTTACTTTGTTATTTAGTTATTATTTATATTATTATTTTTTAAAATATGATTTTGCAATTATGGCAGAACACAGTATTGTTTATTACTGCCTGTAAACAATATTGTGGCAAAGTTTATCATGAAAATGATGACACATCATCATATTGCCTAAATTTAGCCTCAGACCCAGAACCAAAGCTCAGGATGGACCTCTGGACCCATCCCTCACGTGTCTGTGGCCTCGGAGCCCAGTGGCTGGGAAGAGCCCTCGCCCCAGTCCATCAGCAGGAAGATGGAGATCGACGACGGTACTGCAGCCTGGGGTGACCCCTCTCACTACGAAAGCAAGAACGTCAACATGTGGGACAAGAGTGGCGCTCCGCAGCAGAGGGGTCAACCCCCAAGACCTGCCGTCACGACCCAGACCAGCAGAGAGAAGAACACAGGTAAAGAAACGAGCTGCGTCCTAAACCTTTTCACATTTAGTGTGCGCGGAGAAACCGGTATGTAACCTTTGCAAATTTATGATGATACTGTTCATGATGCTGATGCTGCTATGAATATGGACGTCGAACCAAAGAAGTATAAAAATGAACAGCCCAAAAAACATTTCGTTTCTTTTATTTATTTATTTTTTAAGAATTAAGTCATTATTAAATTAGAGTTAAACGTAGGCCAGATTCAGATTTTTTAAGGTTACGCTGTCGGGGAGGTGCCTACGTACCCTGATATAATATAAAAATCTCTGGCACCACCGGTAATAGCTGGTTTTGTGTATAATGTTCACTTGCAGGATGGGATCGTGGTGGTCCTCCAGATCAAGGTGTGGATAACGGTACAGCAGGCTGGGGAAAGTCATTTGAGGCCCCGTCTGGCTGGAGGGACTCTGAGGATTCTGGGAAAGGAGCAGGATGGAACTCCTCCCACTCGAATCCAGCCAAGTCTGGTAAGACTGTCCAAAGAAATAGTTTAACTAACCAACCACACTGCCAGTTAATGAAGGAAAACGAGCTAATACGAGTTCCTGTGGCTGTGAATGTAGTCTGGATTAACTCTCGATAACGGAGCGTGTTTTCGTTTCTAACCCTGACCCGAGTCCAGTCTGAGGTCCGAGTCGACCTGATTGCAGTACTGTGCTTCTCCACCAGGTTCAAAGTCTATGCAAGACAGCTGGGGCGATGAAGTCTCCAGCAGCTCTCGGCACGGCAGCTGGGAAGAGGAGGACAGTGGTCTGGGGATGTGGGGCAGCAGGGGGTCCCAGGGCAGTTCCTCTTTTACCTCTGGAGGGTGGAACCAAGGCCAGGGAGGAAAGAGACCTGGAGGGAAGGTACGTACAACCGTATAGCTGAATGTAGATGAAGATGGCGTGTCCAGTCTTTTTGTTCACGGCAGCATAAACCACAATCATGGTCACTGTACTGGTTCTGCCCACTTTCATTGGTTACATTACCTGACGTGCATCTGTTTTCCTCAGGGTCCTCTGAAAGGGAATGGAGGGGATTCCTGGTCCGGCCCCATGAACAGGCAGTTTTCAAACATGGGTATTGCGGTAAGCTCAAAGCTAATCACCACACGGGCAGCTTCAGGGAAGACCGGTGAGCCTCCGGGTTCATTTTCATGTGTTTCGCTTCAGGACGAGGAGGCCGGCGGCGTCTCGGACAGGCCCAGGAGAGGGATGAACGACTATAACGGAGAAATGAGGAAGCCCGGAAGAGGCGCCCCCTTCCGCTCACAGAACTCCAAAGAAATGGGCCCGGGGGATGGAGGCTCCTACTTTGATAAGGTACTCAGATAACATCCACTGTCTTCACTGAGTTAGTCTCAGTCAGCTCAGAAAGTCAGGACACACCTACTCGTAGGAAAAGCTAAAGGCACTGTCAGAATAAAGCAGCGAATTATTCCAAGCAGCCCTTCACTAAAGAAGCGAAGATGAAGAGATACAGAGCAAACACGTCGTTTTAAACGGCAAAACGATCAAGTTCAGTGTTTGTCACGGTTTTACCAGCAGAACATGAAGAACACTTTGTGATGATAATATACAGAAGAACTGTAAAGATGACATTCTCAGAGTTTTAAACAAATCCAAACTCTTCTGAACATGCTAAGTAGAACTTCATTCTGCATGATTGTCAGCATTGTTTTAGAAACAGTTTTAAAAAGCATTCTGGCCTAAACCTGTTATGTAATGTTGTTTAAAATATTGAGAAGCATTATTTAGTGCAGAACTGCATCAGCTTTTGCAGGTGCTGTTTCATATTGTTTTCATGTTTCGGCTTGTCGGTAATCTTCTCTGCAGAAAGGCAAATTTCAAATCGCTGCCGTCCCACAGCGGGTTTTTTCCAGTACATTATTCCATCATGAGAATCGCTGCAGCGTTCAGCCAGTCGGTCTCTGTTAGTTTAACACGGCTGCCAAATGTCGTATGGAAAGACTGACTGTATCTAACCCTCACCGAGCAGCTACTTGGGTCATTTAAAGAGGTTTTAAAAACGATTGTGTTCAGTCAGCCACGTCCAGGGCTGAGGGTTTGGATGCCTCCCGGTTCTTGAGTTACATGAAGATCAGGAGTTCCGTCGAGGTCCTGCATGGTGGCAGGTTTTCAGTTAATTCAAGCAGAGTTCACCTGATTGTTTATTTAATTTTGAATGATGTGATTCGTTCGTTTTTCGGGCCGAGCTCCTGCTTTGGTGGAATGAAAGCCCTGAAGCCGCTCTGGCCGTTTGGGAAGACTGGAGATCACCGAGCTGATTGCATGAACATCCTCAGTACTTTGATTTTAGGGCTTTTTTGCTGGAAATGTCACCCTGTCTCACAGATGGGGGGCCACGGTGTGTTCGGAGGCAGTGGTGGGATGGCTCAGTTAAGAGGAATGCAGCAGCCTGGAGTTCACCCCATGAATCCTTCCCCCGGGATACGAGCACAAGTGCCTCATCAGTTCCTCCCGCCTCAGGTGACTTTGTGCTGACTTCATACTTCTTAAATGCATATTATATTTTTCCCAGTAAGGTCCACTCATATTTGAACTGGTTATGTTTCACATGAAAACTGATTCCAGATCAGGCTCTTTTTGCAGCTCAGGGTCACTGTGTGGACTTTAAGACTTTTTAAGAATGGCTCTTAAAATGCTCCTTGATCTTGACCGCTGTTTGGTGTCTGCAGGTTTCAGGATCGATGCTGAAACCCATGGCGCCCCCTAGTGGAGGCATGTTCCCCCCTCAGCTCTCCCCTCAGCATATTGCAATGCTCAGTGGTATTCACCCACAGATGCAGCAGTTTCAGCTGGTAAATATGGTTACAATGCAACAAAGAGAACACGTCCATGTTTATTCATTACTCTAAACATCTCTCCTTCACTTCTCTTCTCTCAGGCCTGTCAGCTCCTCCTGCAGCAGCAGCAGCAGCAGCAGCAACAGCAGCATTTTCTGTCACAAAGGAAGTTCCCTCCTCCTCTTCGTCAGCAGCCTGACCCCCAGCAGGTACCGCGCCCCTTGTCCATCCTAATGACCTGTAAACGGATCCAAAATGAAAAAAAGCAGCTTTGCCAGCAGGGCTTTTCTAAACCATGGACTAAAGCTACTGTGTTTTTTTTTTTTTTTTCTCTTCTTCCGGCAGTTGGCTCGAATCATGGCCATCCTTCAGCAGCAGAGGCAGCAGCAGGGTGTAGGAGGCGCTAAACTTTCACCTTCCCACCTCGGAGGTTCTGCCCCCAAACAGCCTGATGGACCCCACCTTCACACAGGCATCGGAGGACCGTTGGCTGATCTGCACCCCAAAACCCTCACTTCCTTCAGTGGTCAGTAACTGTGCAGCCATAGGGCGTCAAACAGGGGCGATAACGTTGTCACTTATAACTTTATAACGAAACTTTGTCACTTATAACTTTTAGAAACTGCAGTAAACGTCCTGGTGAAAGCACCTGCAGAATCATCGAAATATTAACCCTAAAAGTCGTCACTCTGCACATGTTTATTTCTCACTGTTTCAATGTGAAACACTTTTGTCCATTTTTGTCATCGTTGGGCTTCTGCGTCATGATTTAAATGTGGAGTCTGTCCAATGCTAGTGTCCCCTCTGTGTCTCAGGAGGTTTCGGCTCTGGGGCAGAGCTGGAGTCGGTGATGGGCGGGTCAGTGGGTGGTCTGAAGGACACAAGTGGTTCTCAGTCTCGCTTTAAGTGGATGATGGACGCGGGACATGCCCTCGCCCCCTCTCCACCAGATCCCATGCTGCAAAAGAACGGTAACTGAGATCTCTGCCACCTAATAGAAAATCACGTTCTTTAATCATCTGTCCAGCTCTTTAGTCGTTCTTGAATCAAAGAAGGATGTTCGTAGAATCATCTTCTAAAATAAAATCTTGAAAGTTTATATTTAAACGGTGTGTAATGGTGCAGTCGAATACAGAACAACTCGAATCACAGTTTTCTCACTCTTGTGCGTGTGTGTGTGTGTGCGTGTGTGTAGGTCTCTTACCTGGTTCAATGAAGCTGCGAGGCGAGTCTCCCTATTCTCAGTATGATCTGCTGGGGGGAGAGAATCTAGGCATGGCTCCGGGTGTCGCTGACAGTTGGCACAGAACACCTGGAGGAAAACTGGGCCCCACACCTGGAACCTCAACCTGGCCACCAGGTAAACATGTTCATCCCACCTTCTGATAATGATCTCTGATAAAAGAGGAAGCGGTAACCAAATCATGACATTTGTATTATTTATAGTCTTTTTCCATCCAAAGGAGTTTCTGTGTGAATGTGAAAGGCCTTTAGAGTTTGTTGTTCCCTGTTTAACCCTTCAGCTGAACGCCGGTTTCCCAGGACTCGGGTCAAACCTGCACAGGGACGAAGTGAGATTTAAAGCTGTAACAACAACATGGATGTTGCAGCTTACGCTTGGTTTAATCTTTGTGTGAAAGCAGGCCTGGGGAGCTGGGAGAGGGTGTAAAGGGCAGATTGATGACTGAGCGCTAAGTGGTTCATCACTACCGTGTTTTGTGTGTGTGACAGAGTTCCAGCCGGGAGTACCGTGGAAGGGTGTTCAGAGCCCCGACCCTGATCCTGACCCGGACCCCTACATGACCAGCGGCATGCTGGCATCAACCACTCTCAGTGATACTGACCACCAGCTACTGCAGGACAACACAGGTACCGGCACACATCGCGGGCAGGCTGTTCAGGAGATCAGGGGAGGTTCTGATTCTGTTTCTCAGAGTCTGTCAGGAAGGAAATTAAAGTTTTTTTTTTCAAGGAACAAATCTGCCTGAGCTGACTTCAGTATCAGAGTTTATCCCGTACGGTTCAGACCACAAGAGTAAACAACAGCTCACAATCAGGAAAGAAGAAATACCGATTATCCATCGACTCGTGTATTAAAGACAAGTGCTGCAGGATACTTGGGGAGAAAGTGTATATACTTCTATATCTGCTGCACATCTAATCACCTTCAAATGATCTATCAGCCTCTGTTTACCATGGTTACTTCCCTGTAAACCAGTTTAAACCATTCCAGTTTAAAAATATCCAGGGGGAGTAAAAGGGGGAGTGGGATAGATGCTTATCGGACTCCTTACCCATGTTCTCTCTCTCTCTCTCTCTCTCTCTCTCTCTCTCTCTGTCTCTCTCTCTCTCTCTCTCTCTCT
>JABMDN010008593.1:0-13679 GCA_017165825.1 Hepsetus odoe
TCAACAGGAAAATATTACATGACTGTAATAAACTTATGGATACGAAGAGGGATACCAGACTAGCTCTTATTTTCAAAATAAAATAAAGTACTGAAATTATGCAACATCAAAACTCAAATAAAAAAGTTACAATTGATGTCTGTTAGGAGAGTTACTTTTTAGATGAGCTGTTGGTTTTTAAGTTGCTCCTTGTAAACCTCTTAAATACACCAAGGACTCTTATTATTAAAAAAATACAGGTTAGACTTAATGATGAGCAGCTTATCTCACTACACAGTTTCTGTGCTCTTCTTTTACTATTTCAGTGTTTTGGGGTGACTATACACTGTTTTAAAATTATTTTAATTGGTTTTCTACTCAATTATCTGAATTTCTTGCACCAAGCTAATGTTGTTGTTGTTCATCTTCTTCTTATTATTATTATTATTATTTTTAAAGGTCTTATGTAGAATGGTTCAGATGATTGAATTCTGTTGAAACTTTCATGATCTTATTCAGCAGAAAATTAGAATATTCCAAAAATAAATCCCATAATTTTCAGTAAAAAATGTTCCTGTTACCCTACATTCAGTTTTTTTTTTTAAGTCACTGTAATCTTAAAAACTGAGAGTGTGTCTGAGTCATGGACAGTAGCTGGAGACTGTCCCAGAGACTTAAATACTCAGAGTGTGTCTGAGTCCCGGACAGTAGCTGGAACACCGTCCCAGAGACTTAAATACTGAGAGTGTGTCTGAGTCCAGGACAGTAGCTGGAAGACCGTCCCAGAGACCTAAATACGGATAGTGTGTCTGTGTCCCGGACAGTAGCTGGAAGACAGAATGAAAAGGCTCCTACCCCTGTTGTTGTTTTCAAAATTTTGGGAACCGTTAGAAAACCAGCATCTTGTGATCTAAGAGAGCGTGAGGGTTCATAACTGGAGATCAGCTGAGAGAGATACTCGGGAGCGAGGCCGTTTAGGACTTCGCAAGTTAGCAGTGAAATTTTATAGTCAATATGGAATTTCACAGGAAGCCAGTGAAGTCTGGATAATATCGGAGTAATATCATCAAATTTTCTGGATCTAGGGAAGACTCTAGCTGCTGCATTCTTTACTAACTGGAGTTTATGAAGGCTTTTACTGGAACATCCTGACAACAGGACATTACAATAATCTAGTCTTGAGGTAATAAATGCATGTATCAGTATTTCTGCATCATGTAGTGTGAGCTTCTAAGCTTCTAAGTTTAAAAATGTTTCTTAGGTGAAGAAAAGCTATTTTAGTGACATTTTAATTGTGATGCCCAGGCTTTTGACAGAGTGTTTAAGAATAACTGTAAAATGAGGAAAATCGAACATTAAACCTGAAAGTTTGTCTCTAGAAATTTTGTGACCTAGTTAATGAACTTCTGTCTTTTCAGAATTTACCATCAGAAAACTGAGTAACACCCACTCTTTTATATCTCCTATACAATCCTTGATCTTTTTAAATTAGATCTTCAGGTTTAGCTAAGATATATAATTGTGTGTCATCAGCACAACAGTGGAAGCTGTATTGGAAGCTGTAAGCTGTCCTGTGTATTAATCAGCAATTTATGTATTAATGGTGTTTATTTATTAAATACACACTTTTTAAATCTGGGTTGTAAAGATTGTTTGTATAAAAAACATTTGAAAAAGCCCAAAATGTAACATTACAGAGCGTAGCACTAAAACTGGCAATTATTCTTTGACAGGTCTTAAACAGTTAAACATATTAATTTTGCTCTGTGTCTTCTTATGTTTTGTCACAGTGAAAAATCAGCCAAAGGGACTTGTTATATTTAAGCAAAGTTTAATGTATCAAGGTGTCCCTTTACATTTGCAGGCATGTTCCACAGAAACCAAACAATGTTGTTAAAAATATATAGAAAACCAGGACAATGACAACAAGCATTAACATTTTAGTACTAATTACAGACATTTTAATGCTGCAAAAGCAGGCAACTTAAATGAGAGAAAGGAAACAATAGTCAGACAAAAGTAAAAAAGTATATGTACTTAGTTCATTGTAAGTAGCTGAACTTGAAATATTTATAAGAAACATTTCAGACATGAAAAGCTCCCTGCACATACATTTCTATGAAAAAGTATAAGTGTAAGTGTGAAAAAGCACCCATTCACAAGAATATTGCATAATCACATGATAATTCAAGTCCAAAGTTATGTACACTGTGTTAAATCCACATTTGACATTAACGTTTTCTGTAAGGGGTCATAAAAATACATATACCAAACCTTCAGTGGCCACTTAAAAAGCTTGAGGGGTTAAAGTAATAACATCAGATGTAAAAAAAAATGGGGAATGTGGGGAAGCATTTAATTGGATCTTTCCCAAGTGTGTGACATTTGGCAACCCTATAATGACACAAATACAAGGTTTGGGGCGAGTTTAATAATTTATTGAATATGAAAGGTTAAAATATTAACATATTATTTTACATTTACCAGACACTTACCCAGAGTGACTTCCAGTTTCTGATTACAGGGACAGTCCCCCCTGGGGCAACTTGGGGTTAAGAGTTTTGCTTAGGAACCCAACGACGGTGCTGAAGGCTGGATTCAAACCTGCAACCTATTGGTCTACAGGTGAGTGTCCTACCTCAAGCCCAACACCAGCCAGTATTGGCATAAGTATCCAAACCCTTTATGACACTTGCAGTTGATTACAGGAGCATCTACAGTCCATCCATTATCTGCTTGTCCCAAACGGGGTCACGCTGGTGTCCAACCCAGCGCACACAGGGAGAGGACAGGGGACGCACCCTGGACAGGTCGCCAGCCCATCGCAGGGAGGAGCGGGACAGGGACGGCACCTTGCTCAAGGGTACCTCAGGGCAACCTATTGGGAAGGAGTTTGAACCCCCAATCCTCTGATCACGTGGCCGACACCCTAACCACTAGGCCACCACTGCCCCTGCATCTACAGTCATGTGAAAAAATTATGACTTGTCAATATCTTCTGTAAAATGTAAAAATTCTAAAAAAATATGCGATTTCAGGTGAGGAATAAAGGATGACATCCCCACCTTTATTCCCAATTAAAATGGCTCAAATCACACACAGATGTAGCACATCAGGTCACATGACTAGAACATCGTTACTCAGCATTTTGAAGGAGGTTTGCCCTTTTAAACCTCAGACATTTAGTTTGGTGCGCCTGACTTTTCAGGTGAGAGTGAACCTGTCTGAGGATCTTCTTCAGAGAGAAGATTGTAGCAGCTTATAAGTCTGGTAAGGGATTTGTATTTGCAGTCCGCCATTCCACTACTCAGAAAATAGTCTACAAGTGGAGGACTTCCAAAACAACTGCCAACATGTCCAGATCTGGTTGTCAAAGTAAGTTCACCCCAAGAGCAGACTGCAAGATACTAAAAGAAGTCTCCAAAAACCATAAAATGTCATCACAGGACCTACAGCAGGCTCTTGCTACTGTTGATGTGAAAGTGCCTCTACAATCAGAAAATGACTGAACTTTAACTTCATGGGAGGTGTGAAAGGAGGACAAGTTTACTCTCTATGAGAAACATCAAGGCCAGATGGAAGTTTGCCAGAGAGTACAAAGTCAAAGTCCAGCATTTCTGGAATAATGTTCTTTGGACAGATGAGTCTTAAATTGAATTATTTGGACACCAGAACAGAGGACATGGGTGCTTGAGGAGCATGTGAGACCATCTGTAAGATTTTTAAAGCTGACTAGAACAAGACCCTGTAACAGGACAATGACCCAAAACATAACAGTAAACCCACCAAGGACTGGCTGGAAACTAAGAAATGGAGAGTCCTGGAGTGACGGAGTCAAAGCCCAGATCTTAATCCCATTGAGATGCTGTGTAGTGACTTGAAACAGGCTGTGTGTGTATATATATATATATATGTGCATGTTTGTTTAAGTAAGGGAAATATTTATTGATCTGATTTCGATTTTTCTTTTGTGTGCTCACTTTGCATTTTGTAAATTGATAAAAATAAACAATCATTATTAACAGACACAAACACCTCCAAATAAGTAGAGTGCCCACTCTAGCTCCTCTCCCTTAGGGGAATTGTAGAAAGAGGGGGGGTTCCAAGGAGAGATCCAGAATTTACAGGGGCGTACTACAGAAGAAGAAGGGATCAGGAGCAGCTCTAATTAATAATAAGCACCACTACAGGCTTGGAGGTCCTCACAGTCAGGTAGAATAGTCCGAATAAAAAGAGAGAAACTGCAAAGAGATTCCCGTGTCATGTCCATCCACACAAACCTACACTATGCAGAAGTTCGGGCAGCGGTGGCCTAGCGGTTAGGGCGTTAGCCGCATGATCGGAGGATCAGGACCTTCCCAATAGGTTGCCCTGAGGTACCCTTGAGCAAGGTACCGTCCCCATCACTGCTCCCCGGGCGCTTTCAATAGCTGCCCACTGCTGCACGGGTTTGAGTGTGCATGGGTTAAATGCAGAGGTCCAATTTCGTTGTGGTTCATGTGTGCTGTGCCGTGACCTCGCAATGACAAGGGTTGTCACTTTCACTTTCACCGGTTATATATAGTCAGTCATTTTCTGCCGTTTGTCCCAAGTGGGGTCATGGGGGGGGGTGCTGGAGTCCATCCCAGCTCACACAGAGCGAAGGACGGGGGACACACCCTGGACAGGTCACCAGCCCATCGCAGGGAGGAGCATGACGTGGATGGCACCTTGCTCAAGGGTACCTCAGGGCAACCTATTGGGAAGGGGTTTGAACTCCTGATCCTCCGATCATCTGGCCAATGCCCTAACCACTAGGCCATTGCTGCCCCCGGTTATATATATATATATATATATAGTACAGCTCACTGAACTGTTTTTTAAAATAACTCCAGAACTCAAAAATAACTTCAGGCTCAAAAGTTCAGGAAGTGCAAAATAAAGTGCATGTTTCCTGCCATCCTACTGATCATCAGATTCAGTAAACATCCTTAAAATAATCACTATCTGCTTTGGAGAATAACAAGAATGGACTGACTTTTTCCACAATTACATGTCACTGATCAGCCATATAAAATGAGAAAACTGACCTATTCAGCATCATTACAATATCTATTAACTGTTCAAACAGCATCAGACAAAGTTCAAATCTGATCTGTTTTAAAGCACTAAAGTCTGAATGACTTAAATTAAACTGAACTCATCTCCTTGTAGTTAGTAAAGTTAGTAAACTCCTTCTTATATGACCTCAGGTGTTCTTCCTGGACCATTGAAGACTGGGGCATCTCCTCTGGAGCTAGTTGAAGTTCAGTTGAGGATGAATCTGATTCCATAGTAAGGAAAAAGCAATAGTTAAAATAAACATTTATAAGTATAAGCTCTAAAGTGCATTTATTACATTATTTCCCAAATAAATCACCACTTTAGACTAATTATCCCACCTTATACATTTAGCATTTAGCAGACGCTTTTATCCAGAGAAACTTACAATTCCTGATTACAGGAACAGTCTTCCTGGAGCAATTTGGGGTTCAGGGTTTTGCTCAGGAACCCAGTGATGGTAATGCTGGAGGTTAGTAAACTCTGTTGAAACCCCATCATAACCCGTGTAGAACCCCCAGCATTGCAATATAAAATATGACATATAGCAAAAATATTGTATAAAAAGTGTTGCCGCACTGTCTGTTATACTTCCAGTTTCTAGATAAAACTTCATAAAGGTGCAGTAAGATTATCAGTACAGTAGCAGGAATCACCTGACCTGCATTAAGCATTAAGGGCATTAAGCATTCACCAGATGCTCTTATCCAGAGTAACTTACAATGCCCAATTACAGGGACAGTCTTCCTGGAGGTGGTGGGGTGGTTTAGTGGTAGGATACTCTGCTATAGCTCAAGAGGTCCCAGGTTCAAAACCAACCTCCAGCACTTCCACCATTGGGTTCCTGTAATCAGGAATTGGAAGTTGCTCTGGATAAGAGTGTCTGCTAAATACCGTCTAAATCAGGGATTTGCTCAGGAACCCAGTGCTAGAGGTGGCATTCGAAACTGTGACCTCTTGGTCCACAGGCAAGTAACCTACAACAAGACCATCACCACCACCCCCAAGGACATTGTAGCAGGACATGTGAGCAGTTCAGAGTGCAAATTTTGTTATCTTACTTGTCTTATTTTCTTCTGTCTCTTTAGTGTTGTCCGGGCCTAGAAGAAAACAGGAGACTTATAATATGTAGCAGAAACTGAGCTTAATTATTTACCCCCTCCCCCAGCTGTCAGGGAGTTCTTAGCTCTCTTCAAAAAGATGAAACATATTTTGAAGGTACTTTAAGTAAAGAATGTAGAGTAAAGTAGCTCTTCACTCAGGTTTGACAAGAGCACCAAGATCTCAAAGTCTCATTTTGAGGTAAAACCAATATTGTTGCTAGCCTTACATCTGTATATCTAATATACTGCTTAAATTTATAATTCTGAAATTCCAATTGCCTTGATATATATGATTAAAATAAATATCTAACTGATCACTGGTCTTAAGAGTTTCTAAAACTCTAGGGGATTTAAACTCTCAGTCTCATAGGGCTGGATCTTGGTTTTAGTTAGAACTGCAGTCCTTGGATCTTGTTTTGGTTTATATGAGTAATAAAGCTATGTTCCTAACTCCTGGCTCTGCACTGATGTCCTTCCCGCATCTTCACTCAGAAGATACTCTGATACTCTGGCACGTGATTCGTGAATGGCGGCGCGCACGGACGCAGCGGCTGGAGGCTCCCCACGCCAATGCATTTTTTCCTATTTTTATTTTATTTTATTGTACTTTTTGCACCTTTTTATTGGGTCTCATGCACACGTTATGTACAGCCGAAGGGACTTGATTGAAATCGGACTTCAGTTTAACACTGCAATAACTGGCACGACATACACTTTTAAACAGACTTTTAATATACCAGCGGAGTTACAGAGACCGCCGGGAGCTCCGTGGATCGGTATCGGACTCAGCAGGCGACGGAGGCGGCGCAGAGAGAGGAAGCAAAAACGGGGATGTAGAGCTGGACTGCTGGCTCGGCTACGGAAACATCCGCACAAACCCCCACTACCATCTCTGTACCTTACAAACGCCAGATCCCTCGCAAACAAGATGGATGAGCTACAATCACAGATCGCCTACAACTGCCTCATACGTGAGTGTTGTTTGATGATTAAAACAGAATCCTGGCTACACCCGCAAATCCCCGACGCTATGGTGGAGTTAGCAGGCCGCACCATTCACCGCCAGGATCGCAACGAAGCCTCTGGTAAGAGCAGGGGAGGAGGACTCTGTGTGTACGTGCTGGAGAACTGGTGTTCTAACAGCAGGAAAATAGACAGCCACTGCTCGCCGGACCTAGAGGCCATGTCTGTCCAGTGCAGACCGTTCTTTCTGCCAAGGGAGCTAACAGTGATCATCGTTACTGCTGTTTATATCCCGCCAGATGCTAATGTTAGCTCAGCGCTAAGCCAGCTTCAACGCATACTAAACAAACAACAGCGGGCTCATCCTGACGGTGTTCACATAATAGCGGGGGACTTTAATCAAGCATGCCTTCGGACAGTGTTCCCGAATTTCTACCAGCATGTTAAGTGTCCTACTAGGGGGGTAAAGACACTGGATCATGTTTACTCCAACATTAAGCATGCCTATAGAGGAACACCCCTCCCCCACCTGGGACAATCTGATCACCTCTCACTGCTCCTGATCCCGGCCTACACTCCACAAAGGAAACAAGTACACCCAAAGACACTGACCATTAAAACCTGGCCTGGAAACGCCCTCCTTCAGTTACAAGACTGCTTTGCTCGTACTGATTGGAACATCTTTGAACATCAGGACCTGGAGACACACACAGAGACTGTCCTCTTCTACATAAGGAGCTGTGTAGAGAACGTGTCAGTAAACAAACGTGTCCGGCTTTTTCCAAACAGGAAACCCTGGATGACGAGAGATGTTCAGGACCTAATAAGAGAGCGAAACTCAGCCTTCAGGAGTGGGGACAGCTTACTGTACAGCACTGCCAGAGCTAACCTGAGGAGAGGCATCCATCTGGTAAAGGAGGCCTACAGGGGGAAGATGGAGGGCTATCTGTTGAATAACAACCCACGGCAGATGTGGAAGGGCATCCAGGCCCTTACCAACTATAGAGGACGGAATACCTCACCCTCCAACAGCAGCAGCACACTGGCAGAGGAGTTGAATAACTATTATGCCCGCTTTGAGATCAGGTCAATCCAGCACCTGCTGCCCCCCTTTGATCCTAGCAACTGCGACCCCCACCCTCTCTCTCTCCAAGAGCACGAGGTGAAGAAAACCCTGAGGGCAGTAAACCCCAGGAAAGCTGCTGGACCTGATGGCATCCCAGGGGCAGTGGTCTCGGCATGTGCAGACCAGTTGACAGGGATCCTCACCAAGCTGTTCAATCTGTCTCTGACTTTCGCCATGGTACCCACATGCCTGAAGGCCTCCACCATCATTCCCGTCCCTAAAAGACCTGCCATAGACAGTCTCAATGATTACAGACCCATAGCTCTCACGTCTGTAATCATGAAGTGCTTAGAGCGACTGGTCTCCCAGCACATCAGAAACTGCCTTCCCCCAACCTTGGATCCCTACCAGTTTGCCTACAGAGAAAACCGATCCACCGAAGATGCCATCGCTGTCACGCTACACAAAGCACTCAGTCACCTGGAGAACCGGAACAGCTACGTGAGGATGCTCTTCGTGGATTACAGCTCAGCGTTCAACACACTCATCCCGGACATTCTAATCAATAAACTAATACTCTTACAGATCCCCCTTCCCACCTGCAGATGGATAAAACAATTTCTCACACACCGTTCTCAATCAGTCAGACTTGGACATCACCTCTCTTCCTCACTCACACTAAGCACCGGCTCTCCCCAGGGCTGTGTGCTGAGCCCTCTACTGTACGCCCTGTATACCTTCGACTGCACTTCAACCCACCCAACTAACACCATCATCAAATACGCAGATGACACCACTGTGGTGGGGCTCATCTCAGATGAAGATGAGACAGCATACAGGGCAGAGGTGGAGAAACTGTCCCTCTGGTGCTCAGAGAACAATCTGTCCATGAACGTCCTCAAAACCAAAGAACTGATCATAGACTTCAGGAAGCTTAAGCATGACCACATCCCTCTGCTCATTGATGGAGAACGTGTGGAAATTGTCACTAGTCTCAAGTTCCTGGGCACCTACATCTCAGCTGACCTTTCCTGGACTCACTACACAAAAGCTTTAGTTAAGAAGGCTCGACAGCGATTATACTTCCTGCGTGTCCTCAGGAAAAACAAGCTGAACATGAAGTTGCTGCTGGCCTTCTATCACTCTTCTGTGGAGAGTGTACTCACATACTGTTTGGGAGTGTGGTATACGGGCTCCACAGTTGAGAACAGGAAGGCTGTGCAGGGGGTTATAAATGCTGCACAAAAAATTATCGGCTCCCCCTTACCCTCCATATCTGAAATATCCACATCTCACTGCCGTAAGAAAACTAAAGCCATCATTGCAGATTCTTCACATCCCGCCCATCATCTGTTTGAACTGATGCCTTCAGGCAGGCGCTACAGATCCATCAAGTCACACACAACTAGATTTAAAAACAGTTTTTTTCCATGGGCCATTCGAACACTAAACACTCAGTAACTCAATAGCGCCCCCCATGCTCCAAACACCATCCAACACACATGCACACAGCACTTTGAATCTGGTTAAAAATCTCTGGTTAAAAATGTCTGTGTCTGGTTTAAAATGTCTTGCTTTTATTTATATATATATATTTATACATGTGTTTGCTTTTATTTATTCATTTATTTATTTTATTTTTTTTTACTTTGTTTTTATTTTTTTTTAAATCTATTCTTTTTTTTTTTTATCTATCTTTTATAATGCATTGAAGTAGGGGAATCACCCCCCCCCCCCAATTTCGTTGTACATTGTACAATGACAATAAAGTCTATTCTATCCCGCCACCGTTACAGATATCCAGCACAGTACCTGTTCCCTCAACACTCCTGGTTATTAACAAATCACTATCAAGGGTTTCTGATAAAAGGTCCAAGTCTAAATCCCTTGCTTCATACGACAGATTTTAGGATGCATCTTCTGCTCCATTTGCTGAGCAGCTGAATCCTGGACTATTCACAGACATTTGCTATGCACATACTGCATTATTAAATGCTGAATACCTCCATTCTGGGTTAAAAACAAAGCTAACTGGGCTGTGGCACTCACAAACAATGCTGAGGATGAAACTCATCAAAATGAACAGGGGTACAATTGCAACAATTCCAGGGACCCATCTGTGCCACGACTCTCCCCCATAGCTTTGCCAATCTGCATAAACAACAAAAACAAATATTTTTGGCTTCAAAACACAATATGAATCCACAGCATCCATTAGCAATAGAAATATCACTCTTAAACCTGCATTTACCCCAGTGTACAGTCATTGGTTTTTTCAGGGATTTGTGCTCTATCAAACAGCTGTATTCTGTTCCTCCCTCCTGGACCTCCAAACTCTTCCTCAGCTGGAAGGTTCCATCATCATTGGGTCGGACTCCTGAGGATGTCAGTAGATGTTCAGGCAGTGAAGTGGTGACCTTCATCACACTCATCTTTACATCTTTAGGGTAGAAGCCTGTGGCCAGGCAGGTCACAACCAGCTTGTTTTTTTCATGGAATTTCTTTGCAAACATTGCAGTTTTAAAATCTGATGTGGCTACAGAGAAGGAAAAACAAAATTAGACAAAAAGATACTAAGGTAGACCAGCTTGATGCATGGGTTAGTTTCATGCTGTTAATATTTCTAATATTAGAGAGTGTTACTAGTATTGTACATCTACTTATCACATTCTACATTAATATATTTTTTTGTTAAAATTCTGATTGTAAAACCTTTCACAACTAAATGTGTAAAATAACTAGAAGAGAATAAAGTATTGTTACAAAAGTGACTCACCACAGCACACAGTGAAATTACACCTCCGCATTTTACCCACATACAAACACAGCAGGGGCACCTATTGAAAGCTCCCTGGGAGTAGTGACTGGGACAGTACCTTGATCAAAAGAACCTTAGGGCAACCTACTGGTAAGGGATTTGAACCAACAATCTTACAATCCAGCGTCCAACACCCTAAACACTAAGCCAGGCCACCGCTACCCCATGTTTCTCTAATGTGTTACAATGAGCTAAACTTAAAGCAGACATTAGCAACTATGGCACTTTGGGGCAAGTTGTCAAAGTTTTAGGGCAAGCTGTCCGATGTTGCCAGTTAAACCCATAAAGCCACACAAAAGAAAAGTGTGCAATGGAAACACTGGGCTGATGAAGTGTGAAGTTTTTGTAGGATATGAACTGTAATCTGATCATTCTGATTATAAAGTATTGTTTGGACAGATTTTTTTTCCAGTTGATGAATTTGAGATTTTTTAAATGAACCTGACACTGCTGATTTTGAATGTAAAAATAACCCACTGACGAGGCAATTTGTTAGAAGTGCACATACACACTTCAAAAAATTATTTAAATAATTTAGTTTACTTTAAGTGAAAATGACTATTCATGCCATTGTGAAATACAGTACAATGAAATTCAACCTCTGTGTTTCACCATACACATGCGTGCAGCAGAGGGCAACTATTTAAAGTGCCTGGGGAGCAGTGATGGAGACGGTACCTTGCTCAAGGGTATGTCAGAGTAATCTAATTGTCTGGGAATCAAACCAACAACCTTCTGATCCTGGGTCCAACTCCCTAAACACTTGGCTACTGCTGCCCCTTTTGTTTAATGAATAATTTGACTATTATATTTATTATTTTAATTATGTAATATTTAATGCATTGTATTAAAGAGGTTTGACATCCATAATATGTGCAAACAATAAAAAAAAAGTAAACTTACACACGGTTTGTCTCCTGGTCAAAAGCAAAAGCTGGGACAAGTGTTCCTTACATTCAATCTTCAAGAAAGATTTGATATCTTGCATGTGTCCCTTTTCTTTATCCCAAATCATTTTGATGTTTTGGGCTTTAGGAACTTCAGCCTTCCACTGTGAAGTGTTAGCTTCAAAGGTAATAAAGTCTTCGCCATCATATCCATACTCTTCAATAGCCCTGAGAAGGTTAATGGATCCATTCAGTTCTTCCTTCACCTCACAGCCGTATCTCCTCTGCAGCACATGAAGATCTAAAGATATAAAATCAGATAAGTAAGGAGGTTACTACTGATATGACTACGCTGTGTCTACAAATACTAGGCAAATGAGTATTTTAAGCATATCATAATAAGCTGTTCTGAACCCATTCTTCATTCAATTATTTATTTATCAGGGTGTTGTTTAAGATGACCCAGTATTATTTTCTGTGACCCAAAAAGTTGAAATATACAGCAGGTAAACTATAAAATGCATTTTTGTCAATAAAAAGGAGGAAGACATATAGAGACAGAGGGACTCACCAGGACATGGCCATGTGCAGTTTGTTACAATTTCATTGTGTTGTCTTAACCAGGCTCTCAGCCACTGCAGCTCCTCAGTTTTGGGCAAAGTGTGAGAAACATTCAAGTCCTCTCTTATCCCTAGCTGCCTCACTTGGTTCTTGCTGTCGTAGTAGAATATTTTCCAGCCGTCAAGCAAGCCAAGCACACTGAACTCATGAAAGCCCAGCTGAGAAAGGTCCTTTGCGAGTTCAGTGTAATAGTAGATGAGAGAGTGGTTGACTGCATTTGGGCAGGATGTGGGAAAAAAACAGATTAATCCAAAACTGTTCAATGTATAAAATGCATTACCCCAACTTCATCACCTTCACACATTAATTGCAACAAGGCCAAACAAGTGGGTGGCCTGAAGAAAGAATGCATTAAAGTTAACCGGTTGACTTTTTCAGACAGTAGCAGCTGTTTTACTGTAATAGTTAATCCCTTTGCTTTCCAGAAGTTTGAAGTTCCATTTAGCCATCCAAGCGGCACACCAAGGTTTGCTATAAAACACAGTCATTGGCGAAGACTCCTTATGCTACATTCTCCTACATCTGTAATGTCATTCTAATCATTCTAATTCAGACCACGTGAAGTAAAAGAGACTATTCTTGTAGAGCACAGCACACAATGAGACACAACGAATGGCAACTTCTGCTTTTCACGCACCCACACCGTGCAGCAGGGAGCAGCTATTTAAAGTGCTGATCCTGGGGCCAACTCCCTAACCACTAGTTCACCGCTGTGCCAAAAGTCCTTTTGTACATTTTTTCTCATTTTATGTAACAATGTGCAGTATGTGTTAAAACTGAAGCAAAATGTAAAGAGGGAATTTAACTTGGTCTGATATTCGGGAGTAAAACTGCGCCGGCTTAGACAGTGTCTCTGCGGTTTACTTTCACTTTCGTTTTGTGAGTGTTAGAAAAAAACAAAACAAGCTTCATACCTTCCTGAAATTCAGCAAGTGCGATTACGGCCAGTAAAAGAAAACTTGTCACTGGGAGCATCGTAAGGAGGATAAGAACTCATATTAAACCTCGGGGAGGAGAAAAGCTGCAGCGACACTCTTCCCTTCCTTCCAAAAGTGGCGTCAGTAGAGTCAGTGACCAGTGACGTAGAGACGTTACGTTCAGCCGGGGAGGGGGCGTGACCAGTGACGTAGAGACGTTACGTTCAGCCGGGGAGGGGGAGGGGG
>JABMDN010008622.1:0-13289 GCA_017165825.1 Hepsetus odoe
AGTTTTACACCGGATGCCCTTCCTGACGTAACCCTCCCCATTTACCCAGGCTTGGGACTGGCACGAAGAAATACACTGGCTTGTGCATCCCTAGTGGCTGGGTTATACTTTTATTTAACTTACTAGTTCATATTTAATATGAGAATAATATTTGGAAAAGCCAAAGGGTAACTGTCTAATGGACTTGGGATTTCATTAGTTTCAAATCCTTTAAACCTCAATATTCTTTTTTTTTTTTTTTTTTGATTGAGAAATATTATATTTGTGTAGATCAGTTTTTATATTGGTAAATCAGAAACTGCTTTCATAACTTTCTAATTAATATATGTTATCATATATTGTTGAAACAGGCAGTGTTGATCAGGGAGGATCCTTTCCTGCCATCCTCTCCTGGAAGTTCTTAATGAGTTGCCATCTTGCCATCTTCAAATGACGACTGACAGCCCATTTCTTCAAAAAGCATTTGGAGGAATTAGTTACACCCTAAAATTACACACTCCCAAAATGTGTTTTGTAATGTGGTAGAGCTTTAATTTCATGTATAGCAGACTTTGCTGTTGTTAGCAGCTCTTATTTTTTGGCTTTCTAGTGTAAAGGACATGGAGCACTCATGTACATCTCTCTGGATAAGAGCATCTGCCAAATGACATATATGTAAATGTAAAGTGTTATGTTATCTGGTCTCATCTGCTTTCTGGAGGTGCTACATAAAAGGCAAAAAAGGGAAGCGCTCTAGCAAATGACCAATAGGTGGTACTAAAGACCCAAAACAATCAGGTTCGACAGACAAGTTAGATTTAAGTAAAATTGCACTTACAAAAAGTATTCTAAAGGTATAAAAACATCAAAAAGGCCTGTGGATTTATAAACCACAGTGGTTAGTTTTACTGGCTACAAATGTCACTGTAGGCATCATTTAACTATTTTTAATATAGGTGTGCAAACTCAGTGATGTTCTGGTCTGGCTGTTAGTTTTGACTGATCTACTGGATAGATTTGAAAATCACTTTTGAAAGTTAGCAGTTTATGCAGGGAGGAGAAATTAGACTTGAATTAAAAGATGGTGAAAATAAAAGTAAAAAACCTTGTATTTATGTCTGTCTCATATCCCCAGTTCACCCCCCTCCAGTTTAACCTCTGCCAGGTATGAGTGTAATTACAGATAATACACTGTGGTTTGGGTTTTACTTTAATATGCTTGTCTTCAAAGGAAACAGAATGTGTGCGTTTTTGTAAAGTGTCTCAGATACTTTGTATCACTGGGCTACAACTCTCAGAGTGCAGTAGTAGAGAGCTGTATCTGCCAGTCTTAGTTCTTTAATTGTGAGTTCAGTTGAAGACCAGGATGCAGTAGAATCAAATCTGCGATCAGGGAATTTGCCACCACTCCACCCTCGAGCCTCTTTGTACAGTAAAAACTGTAGAGCTTTGTTGGGATACTGTTTGTACCAGTAGAGACGAACAGGTTGACCAGTGGTTTCATAAGTGCATTTCAGTGTTACAGAATCTTCTTTACTAGAAACCTCCATCTCCTGATGATCTGGTCGAATTTCATCAGCACCAAATTCACCTGAAATAAGAACGTATGTATTTAAAAATCTAATTATTTACATTCAGTTACATAAAAAAAAATGTCACACCTGCTGCCATAATGAGGATGATGAGGAGGTTGGTCTTCATTGTGAATGTGATCAGATGGATTAAGTAGTTTGTTTAAGCTCTCACTGCTCTAATGCTGATCTGTGTGTTGGTGTGAGTCTCTCTGAAGTGACTGCAGTTCTGAGAAACTACAACAGGAAACCGCTCTCTGTGGAAGGTTAAAGTGTAAATAGAATCACAAACATTAGCCAAAGTACATCAGTAAATAAATGATGTATGACAGTGAATGATAAATTAAACATCTTCATAACAAGCTGGCTAGTATTTTCTTATAACTGGAACAGTTCAGGACCAGAAGTGCTAAAATAAGGACATTTGCACTGTAAGAAAACTAAATAAAAAACAAAAGAGCATATGAATATTTGCTTCATTGTACTGTGCTGGACCTGAATACACTACTGTGCAGTGAAGAGGCAATACCTTACTGCATGTCAATCACATATTGGTATATTTTTCAATAATGACAACTGAGACATGTTTCTGAGTTGGATTTGAAAGTAATTTGATAGTTTAATAGTTTAAATTTTCTCCTATTTGCTGATAAAATACTCTATGGAGCATTTAATCTCAACTTGAGCTTCTTCATTTAAAGACCTCAGTGTTAAAAAGTCTACATTTCTTACAGGAAACAGGTAACCAGTTCATCACTGGGCGGACACACAGACAAACTCATTCACACATACACTCATGCCACAAATGAGCATCTCCGATCCACCTGACGTGCATGTCTTTGGATGGTCGGAGGAGACTGGAGCACCTGCAGGAAACCCATGCAAACAAAGGGAGAACATGCAAACTCCACACAGAAAGGACCAGGACCGCCCCACCTGGGAATCAAACCCAGGACTGCTGCCCCTGTGCTGAATCAGGCTGAATAAAGTTATTTACAATGACCACCTCTGCTTCTATGAGGGGCAGTGGTGGTCTACTGGTTAGGGAGTTGGCCACAGGGTCGGCAGATTGTGGGTCCGAACCCCTTACCGGTAGGTTGCCCTGAGGTACCCTTGAGCAAGGTACCATCCCCATCACTCCTCCCCGGGCAGCTTTCATAGCTGCTGCATGGTGTTTGCATGGATTAAATGCAGTGGTCCAATTTTGTTGTGGTTCACTGTGTGCTGTGCTGTAACCTCGCAATGACAAGAATAGTCACTTTCACTTTCCCAAACTTGTACTACAAAGCATTAGTGCCCCTCACTGGTGGATTCTGGAGCATATGAAACATTTACTTTATTGTATGGAACTACATTCTATTTAGTTGTTCATGTGTTCTGGTCATTTTAATAAGAAGTAAATTATTTTACTTTTACTTAAAAAAGAGTTTCTATATCTGTGTCCCTGATTATTTTTTTAAGACTTTTTTATTTAATTATTTTGTTAGTCATCTCCACTCTGTGATTTTCACTTTAGGTTTTTGTACAGTGGAGCTGGGTTTCCTGTCACTGTGGCGCAGTAGTAGAGAGCAGAGTCTGATACTGCAGCAGAGGAGATCACCAGAGACATTTTCTTTGGTTTTTCTTCCTTCTCATGTTTTAAAGATATTCCTGGAAATGGTGGTTGAGCTTCAATAATGGTTCCATAACTGTCCAGTATAAGAAACTGTGGAGGTGAACCTGAATACTGTCGGTACCAGTGAACACTATCAGCATCAACACTGTAGTTACAGGAAAGTGTAACAGTGTGACCTTCAGCAGCAAATACTAATCCTTTGTTTGGTGTAATGACATCTTCAGCACTGATACCTGAAAAATAAAGGACAATTAACTAATAATTTAAAACTACAATATTACATTTATTTTATTAGATTATTAAAACCAATATGAATGTTACAGTGGATTATAAAGTCACTGTGTTAGTTTCAGTATTTCTGTCACTGTATCTACAGCTCCTGGAAGTGTTACCTGGAAGAGCTGAAAGCAGCAGTACAGTGAAGGTGATCATGTTGGTTCAGTGCAGGACTCAAGACACACAATGACGTTCAGTTCCTCAGCATGCAGTTTAATCTCTGTTCTGAATGAAAGATCAGCACCTCCTCTTCTGAGAGCTCATGTATCACAGGATGTAATAAACACACCTCATATATGTATGCATTTCATTAGGCTTCTAAATATTGTGATTGAAGTGATTAAACATTCTTTTGGATTTTTCCCAAAAAATCAGTTCATATCTTCAAAAATGGCTCCAATAATTTAAGTTCACCTGTCATCTAAACCTACATTTCCACCTATTTGTTCACTACTTGAAAATGATCAATTATAAGTATAAATTATTTATCCATCCACGCCGCTTGTCCCAAACAGGGTCGTGCTGGAGTTAAACCCAGTGCACACAGGGAGAAGGACAGGTCACCAGCCCATCACAGGGAGGAGCAAGACATGGACGGCACCTTGCTCAAGGGTACCTCAAGGAAACCTACCAGGAAGGGGTTTGAACCCCTGATCCTCCGATCATGTGGCCAACGCCATAACCACTAGGCCACCACTGCCCCAAAAAGCATTTATCACTTGTTTAAACTAGTATTCAACAATAAAAATGAAAGTAAGACAAAGTATTTTAATGTTTTAAATGATTATAGATTCTTACAGTGTCAAAATCAGATCAGATCAGAATTTTAAAATGTTCGTTATCCTGAAAAAAAGTTCAGATTGCCAACTTTAATATTACTTCCAAAAATTAAATATTTTTAAATTTTTCAATTCAATTCAATTCAATTTATTCTTGTATAGTGCCTTTCACAACAGAGTTACCCCAAGGCACTTTACATAGATGGTAGATGGTAGACTGGTTATAGTACTAGAAGTTAAAGCCAGACAACTACAGAGGAGAGGAACCAAAAACTCTACTGTGTGGAGAAAAAAAAAACCTCTGAGGGTCCAAGGTCGACTGGCTACCCAACCCCCTTGGGTATACTAGCGGAACAAAGTTAGTTCGGGTTTAATCCCAGGATCAGTACAGAGTCCTAAGCTGCTTCCCAGGCTCAGCAAGTCGAGTGCAGCCCCAGGTACCGATGAGCCGCCAGGATCCCTTGGCGCATCAGATGCACCGCACAGACCAGTTGGTAGTTCAGTATTGGACTCAGGTGATGACCACAGCGGGCCCCCCCGGACATGTGGGGAGAGAAATGGAATGGGGATGGTCAGTAATGGGCATGATCCAGTAGTGACAGACACAGAAATGAAACAATACAGTGCGATGGCATGTACAGCAGCACCAGGGACATTAGTAGTGGTGCACTATGGTGATCGGTGCGGGTAAGATAAACTAAAAAAGTAAGTCTTCAGCCGTGATTTAAAGACTGAGACTGATTGGGCATCCCGTACGAAAGCAGGCAAGCTATTCCACAATCTAACGGCCCTGTAACTGAAAGCTTGTGCATCTATACATTTATTTATGCGAGAGACAGTTAGGAGATCTTTATTCTGGGATCTAACTGGGCGGTTAGGTGTATAGGTATTAAGCAGTTCGGTTAGGTATATTGGGGCAAGACCTTTAAGTGCCTTGTAGGTTAAGAGGAGGACCTTGAAGTCAGCCCTGTACCTAACATGAAGCCAGTGAAGCGAGGAGAGTATGGGAGTTATGTGGTTGTACTTCCTGTTCCTGCTAACAATCCTAGCGGCTGTGTTCTGAATACGCTGTAGGGTGCTTAATGTGCCCTGAGAGCTTCCAGAAAGTAGGGCATTACAGTAATCTAATCTACTGTATACAAATCATGTACTACTTTCACCGTGTCTTCCATTGACAGAAAACGCCGTAGTTTGGCAATGTTCCGAAGTTGCAGGAAGCATGTCTTCACAACTGCATTAACATGGGGATTAAATGAAAGATTTGAATCAAAAATAACACCAAGGTTACGTGCCAGAGTACTAACTAAGAACTTCAACCCTGCATCACTGATATGCGAAATGAAATTGGCCATATCTACATCACTACTACAAAACAAGAGCAGCTCAGGTTTTTCAGGGTTTAGTGAGAGGAAGTTGTTATTCATCCAATCCCTAATATCATTGAGGCAGCTAATTAAAGTGCTGGTTGATGCTTTATCACATGATTTAACAGAGAAGTAGCTTTTAGCTGAGTGTCATCACTAACATAACTAACATTATGCTTCTGTATAATATTGCTTAGTGGGAGCATGTAGAGGGAGAAGAGCACTGGGCCCAACACCGACCCCTTTGGGACTCCATAATTAACTAGTGACATAGGTGGGGGGGGGTGCCATAATCATCCATTTGGATGAAGTAATAACGGTTTGTGAGATAGGAGTTGAACCATTTAAGGGCTGTTTTGTTAATGCCGACATTGGAGTGAAGCCATCCATCCATCCATTTTCTGCCGCTTGTCCCAAACGGGGTCGCGGGGGCATGCTGGAGTCCAACCCAGCGCACACAGGGCGAAGGACGGGGGACGCACCCTTGACAGGTTGCCAGCCCATCACAGGGAGGAGCAGGACGGGGACGCCACCTTGCTCAAGGGTACCTCAGGGCAACCCATTGGGAAGGGGTTCGAACCCCCGATCCTCTGATCATGTGTCTGACGCCCTAACCACTAGGCCACCACTGCCCTTTGGAGTGAAGCCTATTTACTAAAATGGAGTGATCCACCGTGTCAAACGCAGCACTAAGATCTAACAGAACAGTGATGTTTCCTGCATCACTTGAAACCATTATATCATTCACCACTCTAGTTAGAGCAGTTTCTGTGCTATGGCCGTGCCAGAAGCCTGATTGGAATTTATCTAAGAGGTTATGCGTGTCTAGATATGACTGCAGTTGTCTCGCAACTAATTTTTCTAGAATCTTAGAGAGAAACGGGACATTAGAGATAGGTCTATAATTACTTGATGACTGAGGGTCCAAGTTAGGTTTTTTAAGCTGTGGTCTAACCACTGCTGTTTTAAACTGATTGGGGACTACACCTGAGGTCAAGGATGCATTCATGATATCAAGTATAGGTGTTGATAGTACTCCTAAGAATTCCTTCAGGAGCTTGGTTGGAATGGGATCAAACTGGGTTGCGCTGGCGTCCAACCCAGCGCACACAGGGCGAGGACAGGGGACGCACCCTGGACAGGTGGCCAGCCCATCGCAGGGAGGAGCGGGACGGGGATGGCACCTTGCTCAACTACTGTATTGTACATGTCAGTGATGTCATTAACAGTTTTGTTACCGGTGAAGTCTATCTTCGTTACGGCCTCCATAAACTGGATACATTTAGCCCTGTTTAGGTGTCGTGTTGTACTAGTCCTTTCACTGAGGTACGGTGGAGACATAGTAATCTCAAACGTGATTAAAGAATGGTCGGAACAAAATTTATTTAAGGAATGGACCAGTACAGTATCAATGTCCATCAAAGTCCATATGAGATAATTAGGTCTAGCGTGTGTCCTTGCACATGAGTAGGTCCTGATACATGCTGGGTGCAACCGACAGAATCGAGGAGCGTTAAGAAGCTTTTGGTACCTGCATCTGTCTCTGTATCTATATGTATGTTAAAGTCGCCTAACAACACAAATCTAGTAAACATAATAACCAAATCAGAGAGCAGATTGCCAAATTCATCAACAAAGGCAGCATATGGTCCTTGAGGTCTATAAATTAATAGAAAATGGACCGGTAAATCAGACCTAATGCTTAGCAGCATCACTATTAACTTTTTAGTTGATATCCTGATTCAGAGGTAAATAATTTATTCACTATGTCGCTATAGTGTAGAAGTAGAACATTTTCTGATAGTCTCATAAATCAGTTCTAGATCTGAATCCGAATTTTATGAAATATTTTAATAAAAACGAATATGCAATGAGTTAAATTAAATAAGTAAAATTAAATTTTATTTTTAACTTAATTTCTTTTTAATTTGCTTTAGTTTTTTACATACAATGCATTAAACTGCAAAGCTACAGATAGCTCCTAGTAGAAGTGTCAGGACTGAATAACAGGATATCTTGATGTAAGAGGTTCCATAAAAAAGATATATTACTGAGTTAAATATATAGATAAAAATACATATATTTCAGTGAGATTCACTTCTCAAGATGATCAGATCTAAGTGGTGGCTCATTCTGGAACAACACAATAAGTGCTACCTATTAAATTTGACTTTTACTGGAACAGTTAAAGGCAGAAGCAACCTTTTTGTTGCAAGTGCATCTTATCTTTCACAGATCTTGAGTAATAACAGTTGTGGTTTGAAGATATTCAGACGATGTTTTTGTACAGCCTCTTAAAGGCTTTGTAATGCTGTGTGTCTCTCCAGAGAGCACAGCAGTATAAAGCTGTTTCTGCCACATTCAGATTTCTAACACTGAGCACAGTGGAAGATCTGGATGTAAAAGTCTCAAACCGCTGATCAGACGAACTCCCTCGCCGACTCCTAGACCGTGCGCCTTTGTACAGTAAATACTGTAATGCACTGTTAGGATACTGTCTGTACCAGTAAAGATCAACATTTTCATTGCTTGAATCATATGAACAGCTCAGTTTTACAGTTTGTTCTTCCTTCATAATGGATGTGAATTCATCTGGTCGTATTTGGTCTTCACCAAGTCCAGCTGGAAAAGAAATGTAGGTAGTATTTGATAACATTACATTAAAACTAACACTTTATGCTCTTTAATGTTTTTTTTTTTTTCATACCTGATGCCATGGTGAGAATCATTACCAGCGCTTTCTCCATCACTGAACCAGATCAGTTCTCTTTCTGTCTACAGTGAACTCATCAATGACTGGCTCAGGATGTGCTCCTGCAGCACCAATAGCAAACTGCACTGCCTGAGCTACTCCTCCTGACTGATTAAAACTTTACAATCTCACACTGCTTTCTGCTAAAATCATATGATTTTTAATAAGTCTTGACTCATTCTTGTTTGACTAATATTTTCCTTTTTTTTATGAAATTTCCTTCAGCCTTAACATTGTTCGTTTGAGACTTTAGACTTAATTTTAGAGGACAGGAACAATAAAAAGACACAAAAAATGACACGAGAAAGCCACTTTTCCAGGTCAGATTATTGTTCAGATTTGTTGACATTTTCCACACTTCAGTCTGGGGTGTATTTATGGAAACAGTCTAAATACATTTTTGTTAGCATTATAAGACTGATGCGGAAAAAGAAGAGGAGATTGTGCGTTTATACAACCACTAAGAATTTTGAGATCTGTGAATGTCTGAGCTTATACTTTTTTTATTAAACTAATTTGTCTCTCCCTTCTGGCTTCACAGAATATTTGCAGTTATGTAATGATCACTATATCTTCCATATATAATCTGACTGATGTTGCGGTTTAATGCAGTTCATTAATTTGGTTTTTCTCACTAAATACACATTTTTGAGTTTTGGAGATATGATGGCAGTAAATGTCTTTGGTTTGGTTCAAGCTGCTCACTGTTCACCCATCATGTGTTCCTCCAAAAATCCACGCTGTGCTAGTTAGAAGGCAGGGAGTAGAGGAGTTTAAATATTTGGGAGCAACAGTTTAGAGTAACGGGGAGTGCGGGAGAGAGGTGAAGAAGAGAGATGGGTGAGTGATCTGTGACAGATGGGTGTGAGCAAGAGTGAAAGAAAAGCTGTACAGAAAGGTAGTGAGACCACCTATGCTAAACTGGTTGGAGACTGTGGTGCTGACCAGAAGCTTTCTAACAGTTACCAGAATTTTGAAAACAACAAGAAGGGGAAGAGTCTTTTCATTCATATCTCTGGAACAGTCTTCCAGCTACTGTCAGGGACTCAGACACACTCTCACTGTTTAAGTCCAGGCTAAAACCTACTTGTTTAACCAGGCTTTTGGTAATTTATCTACCTATTAGTTAAAAGTTGCACACCGATGGGTTCATAGACACAAAGAAGTAATTAGTATCTCACGCGATCACTCCAGTTTGTATCTTTTTGATAAAACCAACCATTTTCAGACTCTTCTTCCTGCCTGCACTCCAGATCGGCTACACTGTATTGGATCACCTGCAATAGCTGCTGCCACAAAGCATGACAAAAGCTCTAGTGTCTTGTTCAGTTTGTTGTTCAAAGCTGAAAAATAACTACCTCTACTTTTATTCTTGTTATACATTTACATGTTTCACAAAACCTTTTTTTCTGTCCTGTTTTGGAATTTTATGTGATTTCATTTAGGGAAATTAAAAACTGATAAAATAATATAATAAAAGGGACCTTTATATTTTTAATTTCAACTTGGAAAAAAGGATATTACTGCTTTTTTCAATATTTTATACCTTAATATTGCTAAATATTGTATCATAAATATGCATAATAAGCACTAAAGCTGTATGTATTGTAACGGTTCTGTGCCAGTAGAGGGCGCCCTGCTCTGGTTGTGCACACCTGGGCATTGGGTGCCAGGTGTGCCTCATCGGGGGCTGGTGTTATAAGCCCCAGTGAATCAGAGCAGGACGCTGGTCATTCTGTGTGCTCACCTTTGTGATTATTCATGTTATGTTTTACACTTGTTATGTTTAGTACGTTTAGTTTATGAGTTCTGTGCACGTTATCTGGTATGAAAGTTCAGTACGAAGCTCTCAGCTCTGCATTGATGTCCAGCCCACAACACCACATCGTGACATGTATTCAGGATTTTCCCCTGTTGAGGATGTATTAACTGACCAATCAGCATAAAAAGTCTGAATGTGGGTTTTCACACTTTTATATATTTCCTTTCATTCATGATGTGACCTTTCCATGACATTTTCCATGATTTACCAGAAAGGTTTTCTGAGTATAAATTCCTCCTGGTCCATGATGAGCAGCCCAATTCATACAAGTATTGGAGCAAGACTTAGCAAAGACCATTAGAGAAGCAAATCCAAGACTTTAAAATACCAGCTAATGCATAATCTTTGAAACTATAACAACCATTGATATTCATGTAGAGCACAAAGTAGAAAACAGACCACAACACATTATATGACTAGACTGGGATTTATCAAATGAAAATTGAATAAGGGATGTGATATCAATACTCATTTCCAGTAAACAAAGATGGCTCAGCAACAAGGTTGTAAACATGTAACCCATTTTAGTAGCTCAGCAATAAATGAAACATCATTTGAGTAAACATGTGCTTACATGAGTGTGTCCAGCTGACATCAATCTTTATGAAATCATTTTAATTTAGTTTTTGACTTTGAAACAGAGTTAAAAACCATGTAGTTTCTGACTATCCTTCCCATCAGGTTTACCAGAGGCTCAGTGTTATTATCAGACCATGAGTCTTTCATTAAGCACAGAAGCAGAAGATTGCAATTATTAATGCCACAACAAGGTACAAAGGGGGGCAGATGTTTGAACCTTTGCACTTGTGCAAAGGAAACACAGTTTTACCAGAAAGTGTAAGAACAGATAATACACTGTGGTTTGGGTTTTACTTTGATCTGCTTGTGTTCAAAGTGAACAGACGGTGTGAGTTTTTGTAAAGCAGCTCAGACACTTTGTATCACTGGGCTGCATCTCTTAGAGCACAGTAGTAGAGAGCTGTATCTGCCAGTCCTACTTCTCCAACAGAGAGTTCAGTGGATGAACTGGATGTACTTGATGAAAATCTACTGTCTGCAGTGTTTCTGTCACTTCTTTGTCGAGCGCCTCTATACAGTAAATACTGTAGAGGTTTATTAGGAAACTGTCTGTACCAGTAGAGCAGAACATACTGACTACTAATCTCATATGAACAGTTCAGTTGAACAGATTCACCAACTTTTCTAAAAACAATCTGCTTATTTGGTTCAATATAATCAGCACCAAACACACCTGAAAGAAAGGTAACAGAGAAATAAAATTACACATTGTAATAAAACTTTTAGATTTTATAAACCATCTTCATCATGAGTACCTGCTGCTATTACGAGGATGATGAGGAGGTTGGTCTTCATTGTGAATGTGATCAGATGGAGTCAGTAGTGTGTTTAAGCTCTCACTGCTCTAATGCTGATCTGTGTGTCTGTGCAGTTTTGAGAAACTACAACAGGAAACTGCTGCTCCACCGTGTTTCCTGTCGTTATGGAAGACATATAATAAAACAATACCTGATTAATGAATAAATACAATTCCAAAATATAGAAAATACAGTTTTTATTATATTTTTCTAAATATTTCAACAAATCGTTTGAAAGATAAATAACTAATTTTTAAAAGGGTTGTACTTAAATGATGTAAGAGAAGAATAAACAGTGAAGTTTAAATGTTTTAAGTGAATACGCTCCGGATGCACTGTAAATGGGATTTTTCAGTACAATTTTAGACTTTCAGCAAACTCTTCTCACTCTGAGTCTTCATGTTCCCATGTAAGAGGCTCCTTCTAATAATTCCCATGTATATTTCAGCATGCTTCATAAGTCCAGGCCTTCAGTCCCTGAGATTGCCTGTTGTACCTGGCCCACTGAGAGGACATCGGAAGCGGTGTGAGAGGAAACAGAAACACGGCAAGCGTGCTGGGGTCCGGGCTCAGCTCAAGACTAACGCTAGCCGACCGGCTATCCCGTCCGTCCACCTCACCAGTGTCCGCTCCCTGGATAATAAACTGGACTGTATAAGACTCCTGCTGAACACCCAGCGTGAGGACAGAGACTGCTGTGTTTCTGTTTTTACGGAGACACGGCTCAGCGACAGCGTTCCGGACACTGCCATCCAGCTTGCCGGACTCTCCGCATTAATACCAGATAACGTGCACAGAACTCATAAACTAAATGTACTAAACATAACAAGTGTAAAACATAACATGAATAATCACAAAGGTGAAACTCCGCTCTGTCCAGCAAGACTCGCGGAGGGGGGCTGTGTGATTACGTAAACACACAATGGTGTACAAACACTGTACTGGTCTCTACACACTGTTCGACACTGCTGGAGGTGCTGACAGTCAGGTGCAGACCGTTTTATTTGCCCAGGGAGTTCTCCACAGTGTTTATTACGGGGAGTCTACATTCCACCCAGCGCTAGTGCTAACAGCTCTAATGCTAACAGTGCGCTGCCTGAACTTTATGGAGTTATCAGCGAGCTACAAATCTCCCACCTGGACGGACTGTTTATTGTCGCTGGAGATTTTAATCAAGCAAATCTCCAGTCAGTTCTCCCTAAATTTCACAAACATGTGGACTTTGCAACGAGGGGGGAAAACACGCTGGACTGTGTTTACACAATCATGGCCGGCACGTACAGAGCGGAGCACCGCCCCCACCTCGGACACTCAGACATCATCTCTGTGCTGCTGATCCAACGTACAGACCCATCATCAGGCATGTGAAACCCACCCTGAAGCAGGGAAAGACCTGGCCCACAGGAGCATCTCTGCTCTTCAGGACTGCTTTGAACGCACCAACTGGGACATGTTTAGGGAGGTTGCAACCTACGGTGACTCCATCAACCTGGAGGAGTACACAGCTTCAGTGACTGACTACATCATCAAGTGCATTGAGGATGTTACTGTCTCCAAGTTCATCATCACACAACCCAAACAGAAGCCATGGATGACTGTGGAGGTGTGCAGACTACAGTTCAGCATTCAACACCATCGTCCCTCAGAATCTGAGTGAGAAGCTGAGGCTGCTGGGCCTGAACACCTCCCTCTGTAACTGGATCCTGGGCTTCCTGACAGGGAGACCCCAGTCAGTCAGGATCAGTAGCAGCACCT
>JABMDN010008670.1:0-14947 GCA_017165825.1 Hepsetus odoe
GTAGAACAGTTTAAACCCCCCTCCAATACACCTGGCCTTACTACCCTTCCATCTAGTCTCTTGCACACACAAAATGTCAACCTTCCTTCTCTCCATCATATCAGCTAATTCTCTACCTTTACCAGTCATGCTGCCAACATTCAAAGTCCCTACCCTCACTTCCACTCTCCTCTCCTTCTTTCTCTCCTTCTCCCTCTGGACATGCCTTCCTCCTCTTCTTCTTCTTCTTTGGCCAACAGTAGTCCAATTTCCACCAGCACCCTGTAGGCTAACAGCACTGATGGCGGTCGTTGTTAACCCGGGCCTCGACCGATCCGGTATGGAATTCTGTATCGTTGTCCGCATATTGATTTGGCAAAGTTTTACACCGGATGCCCTTCCTGACGTAACCCTCCCCATTTACCCGGGCTTGGGACCGGCACGAAGAAATACACTGGCTTGTGCATCCCTAGTGGCTGGGTTGGAAAATACTCTGTATTATAATTATAATATTTACACTATTGTCATGCTGTGATGGGATAAGACAGGACATAAACACAGAGTCGGGATTACAGAACAGGTTAATTAAACATAAATGTAAGACACACAAGCATTAACCAAAGACAGAACCCACAAGACCTTCTATACAGACTCCACAACAATACATTAGGCTGACCAAGGGCTTCACCCTGACTCACTAAGCTCTGTATACTTTAGTATAATGAGGCACATCTGCAGACATAACAAGGTCCCAGATGTGCCAGTCTGGCTGTAAAACATGATAAAGGTAACCAAAGGTAACGCTGAAGGAGTTGCAGAGTTCCACAGCAGAGACTGGAGTATCTGTCCATAGGACAACAATAAGCTGTACACTGCATAGAGCTGGGCTTTATGGAAGAGTGGCCATTACTTAACATTAAAAATAAGAAGGCATGTTTAGAGTTTACCAAAAAGCATGTGGGCAACTCCCTAAATGTACGGAGGAAGGTGCTCTGGCCAGATTTAACTTTTCGGCCACCAAGGAAAATGCTATGTCTGGCTTAAACCCAACACATCCCATCACCCCAAGAACACCATCACCACAGTGAAACATGGTGGTTGCAGCATCATGCTGTGGAGATGTTTTTCAGCAGCAGGGACTGGGAAACTGGTCCGAGTTGAGGGAAAGATTGATGGTGCTAAATACAAGGATATCCTTGATCAAAACCTGTGTCATGCTGCCTTTGATCTGACACTGGGATGGAGGTTCACCTTCCAGCAGGACAATGACCCGAAGCATACTGCTAAAGCAACACTTGAGGGGTTTAAGGGGAAACATTTAAATTTGTTGGAATGACTTAGTCAAAGTCCAGACCTCAATCCAACTGAGAACCCATGGTCAGACTTGAAGATTGCTGTTCGCTGAAGATTGGGAAAACCATCCAATATCATCCAGTTATTCATCCAGTTTTGCGTTGAGCAATGGACAAAAATCCCAGTGACAAGATGTAGCAAGCTCATAGAGACTTATCCAAAGTGACTTGCAGCTAAAGGTGACTCTACAAAGTACTGACTTTAGGGATGTGTGTGTAACTGAATAGTTATGTATGCTGAATTTTTCTATTATTTTGTTATTTTGTTGTTTGCTTAATGGGTAGAAAACAGACTCTAACCAGGTGGCACAGTTTTTTCCCTTCACATTAGTAAATTCAGGAGAAATCAGTCAAGCCGGAAACATTTCTATATCTTAAAACAACATTCCTGAAAAGTAGATTTTAAAATAAAAACTTTCAGTAACAAGTGTTTAGTTTACAGTTAAAGAGACATGGATTAGTGCGTCAAAACCTCATATCAGTATATAATTCACACAAAAGCACATTTTTATGTTGTTATACTGCAAACACCAAACAGGAGCATCTTTGAGGGTTTCTGACAGAAGAAGTAACAGTGAATGGAACAGTCTTTGTTTTTCAGCAGGAATATCTAGTGTTTCTTTGAAAGGAGGAATCCTTCAGGCTCTCAAATCGCCTGAGTTTCTGACATGAACCTGGAGACTGAAGTACCCGGTGTTCACCGCTGAACAGTTTATCACTTGCTGAAAACAGAAATATCAAAGCAATAAGTAATATATAAGATGTCCTGAAATGAAAAGATATTTATGTGAGAAGGTGGAAGAACAAAAAAACCTTCATTCCACTTTTCCTCTCTGACTCGACTGAACACACTGCACTGGTTTCCAGTTTTAACTGCACATTAAACAATCTGCTGTTTATCCAGCAGTGCAGTAGCAGCAGATACAACAAGAATGGGCAGAACAGAAACATCTGCAGAACTTTCATTTTCCTTCCTTTTTTCTTTCCTTCCATCCTTTTTCCTCCTGATAAACCGTCTAGAATCCATATTTATTCACCGTTACACTCATATACATTTATTTACATTTATACATATATATACATATATATACATTTATTTGACCAATTTGTATTCCACAAAAACGTAAACACTTATTATTTTCTGTATAATACAACAGAATACAACAGTCTGTAATATGAAATATGTTCTTCTTTTTTCTTCTTTCAGTGTCTCACACACTTTTTCATCTCTAGTACAAACTGCTTGTCTATGAATACACGAAGACAAGCGTCTACAAAATCTACTTCCTGTTTCTGCAGCTCTCTTCACCTCCTCATTCATTCTTAATGACTGTAAAGCTGTTTAATGCATTTACCATCACATCAGTACAAAAATCATGCAGACATGTGTTTTTATTTATTGTTAATGTGTTTATGCATTTAACAGATTATTAACTCATAAAATCATGTAGAATATAACATGCACTCATATTTACCATCTATTGTAAAGAACATCAAAAACAACAAAACACTAAACTGATCTCTCACTGCAGGTCACTGTAAGTTTAAAGGAGTAGAACAGCGACTCTTGCAGATCAAACTATTGCAGTCTCACTTAAATGGACAGAGTTCAGAGTTTTACAAACACAAAACAACCTGAGACACTGAAGTCTAAGCCACCATCAACAAACCTGAGTGATCAGACCAACATCCCTCCATCATTCTCTCTCCTACACACACACACACATACAGAAGACATGTCTGAGAGAGACGGAAGACTGATCTCAGAAACAGGTAACGCTGCTCTCAGGGTTTTAATGATATTATTACTGTTTTTACTGCTGCTGGATCTGACCGTCAGTGAGAAACACTTTCAGGTTAGAGTGGTTTTCACTTTAGTCATGTGATCTATTTGAACAAGCTGTTCTGTCCTGTTCAAACTGTTGACTGAATTCTTTCTTTCTTTCTTTAATGTTTTCACTCCTTTTCCTGTGTGTGTGTGTGTGTGTGTGTGTGTGTGTGTGTGTGTGTACGTTAGTCTACGAGTCCTTATTCTGTGTTAAAGTGTTTTATTTTAATCTGCAATTCTCTTTAGAGATCAGTGATCTACATTTCTCTGTATGAATCTCACAGAACTACAGACAGCATTCATCACTTACCTGCACGTTAATGATAAAGGTTATACCTGATGATATGATTTAGTAATAAAACTGATTTATATTCTGAGCCTGGTCAGTGGTTTAGTGTTAACTCTGTGTTTGGTTTAGTAAAATCACTTCATTCTTAAGTTATTAGTAAGAGATCATGAGACAGATTGTGAAACTCCTGGCATGACTGAGAGGCTGAAATGTGGCCAAACCTGTTTTCTCTTTCTAAAGAAAAGTCTGGTGTCAGATTATCATCAGTCGTAACAGTGAAGTATTTAAACACACAGAGCTGAAGTTTCTTTACTGAAGACTCATCTGAGAGAGACAGAAGACTGAACTCAGACACAGGTAATGCTGCTCTCAGGGTTTTAATGATATTATTACTGTTTTTACTGCAGCTGGATTTGACTGTCAGCGAGAAACACACTCTCAGGATAGAGTGAAGTTTACACTTTAGTCATGTGATCTTTTAGAGAAATAAGAACAAGAAAGAGCTGTTCTTTTCTGTCCTGACTGTTAAATACTGTTTGGACTGATTGCATAATATTATTCCGTTAAAAAAGGCTCTAAAAGCTGGATTTTCAGCACAGCTCGCTTTATTGCACTTCAGTGCTGAAACAGTCCAGACTAGAGAGCAGGGCGTGGAGGCTGGAGAATGGCTCTTTATTCCGGGAGGATGGAGAATAGGTTTGTCTGGAGAATAGACTTGTGGGCGGTCGTAGAGGAAGGTTGTTCTGCTGTTGTTTGTTAAATATTTTGAACTTTCAGTGATTTTATAACGAAACACTTTCAGGCCAAAACCTCCTCAAATCTTCAGATACATCAGCGACGGGTCAATCCACAGCCCAGAACAGAGGGGGACCCATAACTGGTCCGTACCATTATTAATTTCCTCAACTGACCAGTAACATCAGTTACAGCAACTTCAGCTCATCTCTCCTCTCCTTTAGAAAGATCTCAATTATGATCATGAACCTGCTACAAATCACACTCACAAGAGTCCCTGTTCAACGCTGTTAAAGAGCAAATATCATTTACTTTGTGAGGAATTTTACAGAAAGGTCCTGCAGCCTTCAAACTAAACTGACCTGAACTTTAGTGTTTGATTTAAATATTAAATACACACACACACACGCACACACACACACACACACACACACACACACACACACACACACACACACACACAACCACACAAAAAGTTAAAATAGTCATTATTAGGCTTTAATAATGACTTATTATTATAGGGTTTTTTCAATAGTTTGAAATGCTATATATATGATGATTTGAGCAAATATCAATTTAAAAATGTTACTTGAAAATGTTTGGAAGAACAGATTATAAAGATTCTTTAAATGATTATAAGTCAAGTCTGAATGTTTATTCAGTATTAATGGGATTTTTTTACATTAGTTATTTATTGAAAAAAATATTTAAAAATATGTACTTGAATTTTGTTAACAAGTCAAGTCCAGTCAAGTCAAGTAGGCAACATCAGACACAACATAAGACACAAGATACAACACAGAGACAAGAAAGCAATTGGAGACAACAGACAGCACAACAGACAATACATTCATCCGTCAGAGGGCTGCAGTGTTATGGAACAAAGCAGCCCAGGTTGCTGGGCAGTGTAACAAGTGTAGCAGAGCAGCTATATGAGTAAAAAGTGGATGTGCAATAAAAACAAATAGTTAATAGATAGATAGATAGATGAGTAATAATTGTGAGGATATTGTCAGTTTAAAAGTCTGATGGCCAGGGGGAAGAAGCTGTTTGCCATCCTGGTAGTGGAGGCCCGTATGCTGCGGAACCTTTTCCCGGATGGCAGGAGGGAGAAGAGATTGTGGGATGGGTGGGAGGGATCATCCACAATGCTGGTTGCTTTGCAGATGCAGCGAGTGGTGAAAATGTCCTGTACAGAGGACAGAGAGATCCCGATGATCTTCTCAGCTGTTCTCACTACTCGTTGTAGGGACTTGCAGTCTAAGATGTTGCAGTTCCTGTACCAGACAGTAATGCAGCTACTCAGGATGCTCTCAATGGTTCCTCTGTAAAAGATGGTGAGAATGAAAGGTGGGAGATGGGCTTTCCTCAGTCTTCAGAGGAAGTAGAGACACTGCTGGGCTTAATTCATGATGGAGCTGGTGTTGAGGGTTCACGTGAGGTTGTCGGTTATGTGAACACCAAGAAATTGTCAACAACCATCTCTTTAGTCTTGTCGACGTTCAGAGACATGTTGTTGGTTCTACACTAGTCTGTCAGCTGTTCTATCTCCTCTCTGTACGTTGCCTTGTCACCACTGCTGATCAGACCCACCACGGTTGTATCATCAGCAAATTTGATGATGAGGTTCGAGCTGTCGTGGTTCATCAGTGTAAACAGCAGTGGGCTGAGCACACAGCCCTGAGGGGCCCCTGGCACTGGGATGATGCTGGTGGTCTCGAAGCACCGAGGAACAACACTGGTGCATATAGAGATTTTGAAGATGTGCCAGCTGTACTGCACATCCTCTGAGCACACAACCTTGTATGTTGTCTGGACCAGCAGCTTACTGTGGGTTGACTCTCAGTAGAGATCTTTCATCTCGGCTGTGGTCAGACAGAGAACCTGGTCGTTTGGAGGAGGGGTGGTCTTCCTCATTATCGTGTTGTTCACCGCATCAAACCATGCGTAGAAGTGGTTCAGCACATCTGGGAGGGAGGAGTCACCGTCAGAGGCAGGTGTAGATGTCCTGTAGTTGGTGAGGGCCTGAATGCACTGCCACATGCGTCGTGTGTCACTGGTGTTCTTGAAGTGGCCATGGATTCGCTGTGCATGAGCTCGCTTTGCTGCTCTGATGGCCTGAGACAGGTTCGCCCTTGCTGTTCTTAGGGCGGCCTCGTCCCCTGACTTGAAGGCTTTGTCCCAGGTTCTCAGGAGACTGCGCACCTCTGCGGTCATCCATGGCTTCTAGTTTTGTCATGTAATGATGGACTTGGAGACAGTAACATCCTCAATGCACTTGCTGATGTAGCCGGTCACTGAAGCTGTGTACTCCTCCAGGTTGATGGAGTCACTGTAGGATGCAGCCTCCCTCAACATGTCCCAGTCGGTGTGTTCAAAGCAGTCCTGAAGAGCAGAGATGGATCCTGTGGGCCAGGTCTTAACCTGCTTCAGGATGGGCCTCACACGCCTGACGATGGGTCTGTACGCTGGGATCAGCAGAACAGAGATGTGGTCTGAGTGTCCGAGGTTGGGGTGGGGCTCCGTTCTGTACGCACCGGCCATGTTTGTGTAAACACAGTACAGCGTGTTCCCCCCCTCGTTGCAAAGTCCACATGTTGGTGAAATTTAGGGAGAACTGACTTGAGATTTGCATGGTTGAAATCTCCGGCGCAGATGAACAGTCCGTCCGGATGGGAGATTTGGAGCTTGCTGATTGCACCATACAGATCAGCCAGCGCGCTGTTAGCCCTAGCGCTGGGTGGAATGTAGACCACCATAATAAAAATTGTAGAGAACTCCCTGGGCACATTAAAAGGTCTGCACCTAATTGTAAGGTGTCTTCTTTCAATCGAAGACTTAAAAAGTCTTCCAGCAGCGTCGAACAATGGGTCGATACTGGCACACAGCCCCCCTCTGTGAGTCTTGCCGGACAGAGCGGTGTTTCTGTCCGAGCGAAACGCAGAGAATCGGCTAGCTGAATGGCGGTGTCACAAAGCCTTGTTTGGAGAGTCGCTGGAAGACTGTATCCTGGCTGATTCCTGAGCTCCAGCAGTGTTTGGCGGTTATATTTAAGAGCATCCAAAGTTGTGATGCTCATGTGTAAGTCTACTGATGAAGGTAGTCGGAAGAAAGACTTCTAACAGACCCCAGAGCGGCCGCTGCGTGTTACCGCGCCGCCATCTTGGATCTTCCGGACCTCTGCGTTTAACCCATGCACGCACCGTGCAGCAGGGGGCAGCTATGAAAGCTGCCCAAGGAACAGTGATGGGTACGGTACCTTGCTCAAGGGTTGCCCTGCTCAGGGCAACCTACTGGTAAGGGGTTTGAACCCACAATCTTCTGAAACTTTGGCCGACTCCCTAACCACTTGGCCACCGCTGCCCAACCTATAACATGGTTATAAAGCCTAGTGCGCAACAAATAAAATAAAAAATAAAAAGTATTTTTAATTTCTGAGCTGCACAAAAGCATTTTAGCCTGCCTTTCACTGTAAACACTGCAGTTTAACTTTCTTTATCAGGCTGCAAGAAGAAAAAGCTCATTAATCTACAGTTCTTAAGTAGAGACTCATTCAGATCTTCTTTGTGTGTGTTCTGGATGCAGTGTTGACAGAGAGCAGCATCTCCAGTGTGTAGCTGTGAGTGTGTGAAGAGAAACTTCTCCATAATGGAGGATCTTCATTCCAGCACTGGAGGAGGAGCCTCTGATCCACAGTGAGTCATTTTATTTTATTATACAGGAAAAAGGAAAGAACAGAATATCTTGCCATTGATATGCCAATGGACACATACACACACACACACACACACACACATACACACACACACACACACACACACACACACACACACATACACATTTTTTATCAGTTGAATCATCCTCTCTCATCCTGGATCATCATGGATGAATTGTTTTCAGGGTGAAGAGAGCAGAACATCCAGAACCTCCAGAACCCAGCTGTGTGTCTATGAAGAGTCACAGGTCCAAAGATCTAAAACATCCTACTTTCAGCAGAGGACCGGTTCCCTCTGATCCAGAGTCAGTAAAACACTCAACACTCAGAGTCTTTCATCATCATTTACCTGATTTATACCAAACACACACGCACACACACACACACACACACACACACACACACACACACACACACACACACACATCAACTACACACACTCACACACACATCAACTACACACACGTGCACACACACACACACACACACACACACACACACACACACACACACACACACACACACACACACACACACACAGTTCTGTTCCATGATGTTCAGTGCTGCTGTCAGTAACTCCTGTGTTTCTCCACTTTACTGTTAATCAGTGCAGATGAACATTACTGTAGAGTTTAAGCTGTGACTCAGTGTGAGATCTGGGGTGGTGGTGGTCTATTGGTAGGATACTCAATTATGGAGTGATTGCAGCTTCAAATCCCACCTCCAGCACTACCACCATTGGGTTTCTGAGCAAGCCATTTAAGTTGCTCCAGGGGAAGTCTTGATAAGAGCGTCTGCTAAATGTCATTTATGTAAATGCAATGTAGATTATTAAACTGTGCATTATGATCAGTGTACACACAAATAGATGAGATGTGAACAGAAATAATTTCAGACCAAAATAGTTTCCAGAATTTGTATAATTTTTTTCTCTAAAAAGTATTTATCAGTTCACTCACTCTCCTTCAAGGACTGTTTTCAGGGTGAAGACAGCAGAACATCCAGAACTAAGCTGTGTGTCTTTGAAGAGTGATGCGTCCATAGAGATTCTTCTTGGTTTCAGCAGTGACCCTGTTCCCTCTGATCCAGAGTCAGTAAAACACTCAACACTCAGAGAGTCTTTTACTATCATTTACACACACACACACACACACACACACACACACACACACACATACACACACACACACACGCACACACACAGCAGTACTGCTTCATTCAAACAGGATAAAGTGATTGTCTGATAGAAATATGAGTGTTTATCAGTATTAAAAAAATATATCAAAATTCATTATTTTTTTCATCTTTGAATTAATTAATTATTTTATATGAATGTCTGAGCTGTTTGTTCACAGATTCCATCAAAAAACCGACACTCACAGAAGAAAACTGGATTTTATATTTAAGGTTGGTTCAAATGTATTTACTGCCTTTACTTTACTTTCTTTACTTACTTTACACTTCCACGTTTCAGTTTAAGGGTCTTTGTTTTTTTTATATTTTGTTGATAATTAGCTAATTAGCTCTTATTTCTGCTCTATTATAGTTTAATATGTTTAATGGTGTCACCAATTAACAATTTAAAATGAGATTTAAAAAATCATCAAAGTTCAGTGGTTGAGATGTTCATTGTAGGGTTCATCGTAAACTCATGTTTATATGTTGTTTTCATAAGTTTTTTTTCATTCATTCATTCATTTTCTGAGATGCTTGTCCTGATTAGGCTTGTGAGGGTGCTGGAGTCTATCCCAGCTCTCACAGCATGAAAGGGAGGGACACACTGGACAGGTCACCAGTCCATTACAGACATACAGACACACACACACACACACACACACACACACACACACACACACACACACACACACACACAGACCTCTAAAGTGGAAACAATAGTGTTCCCCATTGGACGGCAGGAGGAAACGCAGACACAGCTACGAGTACATGTCCACACAGAAAGTTTTTTACCCATTAAGTTTTATTTAGTAGTAAAACAGGTGAAAATATGAAAAACTATGCTTTTATCTGAATGCTGCCCTGCATGTACATCTCTGCAACACAAAGGATTTAGAAATGCGTTTTAACCATCTAAAAAAAAGCAAATCTCTGGCATTAGGGCGTGCTTTCATAAACATTTTACTGAAAACCTTTCATGAGGGAGTGTCTAGAGGCTGATGTTTAGTTTCTTTCACCATCATTGTGTTCTGTGCAAGTCATTTCTTGAACAGACCACAGTAATTACTATCAAATCTTAAATTATGCAGAAATGTTAATGCATCATTAGAAAAACTCTTTAAAAATAATTGTTTAAACACAGATTAGGAACATGGCACATCATTGAATCATTAAGTCCCTCAATCCCTCCCTTTTAAACCTGTAGAGCTGTGTGATTTAGGCAAAATTAGACCTGATTGGCTTTCTCTTCAGGGAAAAGATATAAATCCCCTTTTCTGTAGTGTTAGCATTTACTAAATACAAAACAAAGAACTGTGGGTGTCACCTCACAGTGAGAAAATCCTGGGTTCAATTATCACATGGGTCAACCGTCGTCCTTTCTGTGTAAAGTGGACATGTTCTCCCCATTTGTGTGTGGGTGTTTCCTCCAGGAGCTCTTGTCATGCGATGGACTAGCAACCTGTCCAGGGTATTTCCCTGCCTATTGACTGAGACCTTTATTGGGACAGGGCCTGAGAAAATAAATAAATAAATCAATCAAATGATGAGTTTCTTCGTGTGTTAAATACACTTTATAATGTAGACAGTTTCCATCTAGTTTATAACTACTTTATCTAATAACTAGTTTATCTGAACACTCTTTCATGAAGAAATGGATTAAGCCCTGATGATGAAGCCCAACAATGTGATGACTGGAGTACCATGAAGCTCAGGAACTACACCTGTGTGCTTCTGTGTTCTATAAGCTACTGAAATTACTGAAAACAACACATTCCTCCCACCTCTTACTGCATTCATTCACAAATTGATTTTTATGTCATAAAGTGTTTTTACTGGTAAACAACAGTTGAGATTAAAGCTTAAACCTGCCTAAGACTCGTCCACAGTTCTCTTGAGCACTGTTTCCTGTATTTCAAATAATCCCTCACTGTAACATTAGAGTTTCTGTAATTTTCTCATTTCATTTTTATCCAGGAACTGGAGCAGAAGATCATCTCTGTAGTAAAAAATGAGCTGAACACATTCAAAAAACTCCTTGGTGCAGATTACCCAGCATGCTCTGAGAGAGTGATGGAGGATGAGGATGATCAGAGGAGTATGAGAGAGGGAGTGTTGAAGATTACACTGCACATCCTGAAGAAGATGAACCAGACAGACCTGGCGAACACACTAGAGATCAGTAAGAGTTCTGAGTCATGTGATCATTATTACACTTTAAGATTCTTCTTCAATTGAGGATATTTTGTAATTTTTGTTGAAATTTCATTTTATTTTACCAGTGACTAGAACTGTATTTAGTTTTTTTCAGTTATATTTACATGTTATATGTACATTATGCATTGTGGACAAATATATAGTTCATTACATAAATATGTAGTTTTATGTGTGGATCATTGATAACACCCTGCACAAGTGCTGTTTGTTGGGAAACTGAGTGCTGGTGATTGATGAGCAGTTTTCTTGTTGGAGTTATTTGCATTCTGATGTGGAGCAGTAGTCTTACTATTCTGACATGCAGTTGGTCAGTTTGTTCTTAGTTGTACTAAATGTCCACCAGTACTCTGGGAAACAGGTGAGCACTGTTAAGGCTCTGTAATATGTAAAGTAATTGTTGGACCTTTTTGGTGAGAATGGAGGAGTTTTGAGTTGAGTTGAGATCATCAGTGAACACTACAGAATCTGAAGCTAGACATACCCACAACCACAGCTCCATTAATTTAGACAGGAGTCTGTGAGTGACTCTTAGCTTACCTGGAGTCCACAGTGATCTCCTCACCACTTTGGTGTCTCTTTCGTATCACCTGCAAAGTTGATTATATTGTTTGACCCATGCACATGAAAGCAGTCATGGGAATAAAAAGGGGGAAAAGGAGTTAAAAGAGGATAAAGGGACGAGCCTTGTGGTACACCAGGTTAAGGGTGAGAGTGGAAGAATGGGTGTTGTTTCATTAATTTAACAGATTGTTCTCTGTTAGTCAAAATGTTCAACTGCAGAGGGATGTGCTGATACTGAGCTGACTAAGCTAAGAGATCAGCTTGGAGGGAATCACCATGTTGAATACTAAACTGAAGTCAGTGATCATCATTCTGATGTAAGAGTAGGAAGTGTCCAGGTGGGTGGAAGCAGAGTGGAGTTCTATGAAGAGAACTTAACACAAGGGTCAAGCCAATTCTAGTAACAGTTCCTGTGTGAAGAAAGCACAATCTGCGTTTGCCCAAAAAAGAAGTTTCAGGCTTTGAAAATGTTTAGAGCTATAAGTTCAAAGAGCAACACTAGTTAGATCATAGAGCACTGCTTCAGAAGATTTATATTCTTTGCATTAAGATATTATTTATGTATAATTATGAAAGTAGTTAATGATGTTCCCTTCCTCTTTTATCAGGTTTTGCTCCTGTTTGCCATCGAAAACTCAAATCCAAACTGAAGGAAAAGTGTGAGAGAATAAATGAAGGAATCTCTGTTCATGGATCCTCAGCACTTCTGAATGAGATCTACACAGAGCTCTACATCACAGAGGGAGGGAGAGGAGAGATCAATGAGGAACATGAAGTGAAACAGATTGAAACTGCATCCAGGAGAAGAACAACACAGGAGACTCCAATTAAATGTAACGACATCTTTAAACCCTTAACAGGAGAAAAGAAGTTGATCAGAACTGTACTGACTAAAGGAGTTGCTGGAATTGGAAAAACTGTCTCTGTGCAGAAGTTCATTCTCGACTGGACTGAAGGAAAAGTAAATCAGGATGTTCACTTCATATTTCCACTTCCTTTTAGAGAACTAAATTTGATGAAGAAGAAGAGGTTCAGTTTGATCAAACTTCTTCATCACTTCTTCCCAGAAACTCAAGAATTAAAACCAAGACATTATCATCAGTACAAAGTCGTGTTCATCTTGGATGGTCTGGATGAGTGTCGCCTTCCTCTAGCTTTCCAAAACAATGAGAACCTGGTGGATATAAAAAAGCAAACCTCAGTGGATGTTCTGCTGACGAACCTCATCAAGGGGAATCTGCTTCCCACAGCTGTCCTCTGGATCACCTCTCGACCAGCAGCAGTCGGTCAGATCCCTCCTGAGTGTGTTGACCAGGTTACAGAAGTCCGAGGTTTCAGTGACCCTCAGAAAGAAGAGTACTTCAGAAAGAGGATCAGAGATCAGGATCTGGCTGAGAAAGTCATCAAACACATCACATCTTCAAGAAGCCTCTTCATCATGTGCCACATCCCAGTCTTCTGCTGGATTGCAGCCTCTGTTCTAGAGAGAATGCTGAGTGAAGCTGAGAGTGGAGAAATCCCCAAAACCCTGACACAGATGTTCACACACTTCCTGATCTTTCAGATCAAACACAAGAACCAGAAGTACAGTGGAAAAAGTGACCCAGATCCTGATCAGACTAGAGAGAGTATTCTGGCTCTGGGAAAACTGGCTTTCCAGCAGCTTGAAAAAGGAAACCTGATCTTCTATGAGGAAGACCTAAGAGAGAGTGGTATTGATATTAGAGAAGTGTCCGTGTACTCAGGAGTGTGCACACAGATCTTCAGGGAGGAACCTGGGCTGCACCTGGGGAAGGTCTTCAGCTTTGTACATCTGAGTGTTCAGGAGTTTCTTGCTGCTTTATATGCTTTTCTCTGTTTCATCAACAAAAATATCCAGATTCAACAAAACACTGAACTTTCTGAGCTTTTCGTCAAATCATCAATGACAGACTTCCTCAACAGTGCAGTGGACAAGGCCTTACAGAGTGAGAATGGACACCTGGATCTTTTCCTCCGTTTTCTTCTGGGTCTCTCACTGGAATCCAATCAGATTCTTTTACAAAACATCCTGACACAGACAGGAAGCAGATCTCACAGCAGTAAGAAAATAGTCAAATACATCAGGAGGAAGATTCAGGAGAACAGCTCTCCAGAGAAATCCATCAACCTTTTCCACTCTTTGAATGAACTGAACGATCATTCTCTTGTTCAGGAAGTGCAAAAATACCTGAACAGAGATGGTCACCTTCGTGTCCACCAGACCAGACTCTCTCCTGCTCAGTGGTCTGCTGTGGCATTTGTGTTGCTGAACTCAGAAGAAGAGCTGGATGTGTTTGATCTCAGTAAATATCACCCATCAGAGGAATGTCTTCTGAGGCTGCTGTCTGTAGTCAAAACTTCCAGAAAGGCTGTGTGAGTATTTTCATTCACTTGTACAATTTTAATGAAATACTGGTTGATCCAAAACATGTTTGGAATACAACTGGAACATTTCAATAGAGAATTAACATGATTGTCCATTAAAACACTTTTAGTTTCACATTCAAAATTTTTTCACAGAAATTCATTATTTGTGTGTTTAATACAAATCTGATGTTTTTTATATTTGAATTAATATAAGTACCTGTTACTTGACAAGAATATGATATAATTTCTGTGAAAGGGAAGGTCTAAAATAGATACTCTTAAATATAACTTATTAAACATATCTGGGTTATTATATGATTCAGTGATATAAGTTTTATTTAAAATTTAGAATTTATAATTGTCACAGTCTGTCATGCCTGTGGTTCCGGCTGGGCATGACAGATAGCGCTCTGTTCTGACTGCGTACACCTGAGCTCATGGAGACACAGGTGTGCTTCATTGGGGCTGCTATTTAAGCCCCAATGAGTCAGAACAGAGCACGGTTCATTAACAAGGCGAAGCCTTATCATTAATGGTGCCATTTTTGGTTCTATGCTTCTTGTTTATGTTTAATAAAGTTATGTCCTCGACTACTGGCTCTGCGTTGGCATCCTTCCCACACCCCGCATCCGTTACAATAATGAAGTCTTAGGATTTTGGGATATAGTTCATATTTTCCAAATTTTAAACCCAGATCTCTGAAAATAGAT
>JABMDN010008716.1:0-10506 GCA_017165825.1 Hepsetus odoe
GATCAAGGTATCGGTTCTCACCTGATGAACATTTATGAGCTGCAGGAGCGACTGTGTGAGCAGGAAGAGCAGATGTGCCAGAAACAGGCTGGTACACAGGTTTATCAGAGGGGTGACGTTCACTCTCAGGTTTTGACGACAAAGATGAAAAGTCAACAGAGACAAGCTGAGAAAAAAACAGTCCCACTGCCATGGTAACGGTGCTGAAAAGGTCCATGGAAGAGTCACTCTGGAAAGAAACATTTGGTGGTTCATTCTCTGAGATCTTGTTGGGAATTATAAGAAGACATCAGCATCTGAACTGATTTATACTCCTATACTAAGAAACCTAAAAAGTGCTTAGTGATGCCCTGGTCAGGGTCTGGGATATATATATATAAGACAATATAGGAAAGGACCTTTCTTCAGCAACAGCTTGTTTAAAGAGCTGTACAACCTGCATGTTCTAGTTTTAAATTTAGACATCGAAGGTAAGGCAACATCCATCGACAATCCACTCAGTCTCGTTCCAGTACACACAGGACAGTGTCCCATTAGGGTCCATTTTCTGACCATAAGAAAAGGATGGATATGTCCTTGAGAGTGTCATGTTGGAATCAAGCAGTACAAAGATAACTTTCATAGTTGCTCCTCTACTTTTAGAATGTTTGGTTAATTTTACAGAGTGTGAAGCTCAGATTCAAAGACTCACTTGATTGTGTTTCATGGTGAAGTTGACTGGTGTGGGGAGCTGGGTTTGGGCAATCCTGGACAGCGTGTCTGACACCACATTCGTCATCATGGTTTTTATTGTGTTGCTGGTTTTGTTGAATAGGCTGGGTTTCAACATACTGGACATGCTGATGAAGCTCATGAAGGCCACAGCAGCCAATCCTAAAACAGAAAACAATTAGATTAAGTAATTAAAAATAAAGAAAATAGCTATGCCTTCCTAGAACTCTGAAGTTAGCAAGAAGAGCATTTTAGATCTCTGTTCTTCACACCATTTCTCTTGTAGGAGAAGGCCCACCAGAAAGGCAATCCCAGACCTTCTGGCTGAGGTGTGTTGGGGTACTACCAAATGGTAGGAGAACACAGACAGGCCCAGGTTATGCTGGGAAGAATATATTTCTCAGCTGGCTTTGAAAGTTTTGAAGTGGATGGAGGGAACAAAAATAAAACTTGGATAAATCAAAGTGAATATGATGATAAATCACTGCATCTTTGGCATTCTCCAAGAAGAGTTGGTGGAAGTGTCCAGGAAAACAATCCCAGTATTAGATGATTAAAAATGATAATGAAAGTACAAATTCTGGGGACATTTCAGGACATTTCAGAACAGTTTAAGTAAAAAGTGCTTGAAGCAAGAGCCTGAAAGGAAACTTTATCATTGTTATTCCTGGAAATCTGTAGGAGACCGATGTCCATCTGAGCACTGTTTATGGAAATCTGGGGGTTTTCAATCAACGAGGTGTTTGGCCAGACTCCAAAGTCTTGAACATCTGCAAGATATAAATGATAAACCTCTACTCCTATCGCACTGCAACAGAAATGCTGGATGTTAAATCAGATCTACATTTCTGCAAGTGCTTTTTTTTTTTTTTTATGTATATATTTTTTTCCAAACAAAGCTTTGTTTGACTATGCTTCAATCTCCTGAAGAACTGAAATGTGACTTTTCATTCATGAGAATGTTATTTGTGCAGAACTTTACCTAAACCATTGAGAGAGATACGGACAGAGTAATTGATTTCTGTTGGAGTCACCAGTGTAGACACCAGTTTCTCAGTCTTGTTCAGCACTGCGTTCCCATAAGAAACCAGCACCTCTGGATTTGTATTTTCAGCCTTCAGAAGCTGACCCTGGGTATTGAGCACTGTGCCTAAATAACTTGTTACAACCTGATCAGGAAACAGTGAAATTTGAAAACTAAATCATTACAGAGGACACATTTCTATATTTCATCCTTTGATTTCATTCATTCTGTGTATTTAAAGAACATACATTTGGTGGGAGCAATGTAGTGGTGATGTTATCAATCTGACTAAAGAGATTTTTTCCACATTGTGGTGTGAAATTGATCTAAAATGAAGCAGAAGGTTATGTGAGTACTAGAAATGATAGTCAGCAGGTATTATTAAGAAGGAAATGGTCACAAACCTGGCATTCTGAAGACACTGTGATGTTTGGGAGAGCAAAAAGAGATCAACCAGTAAGAGTATATACTTCATTAGCAGAATGTAAAAAATAGCCTCTATCAACTTGTGAAATACAGTCTGAGACCCCACTGAAGCACAGATCACTCAGTGAAAGACTCCATTACAAAATGCTGGGAAGTCTAAAAAAATCACTTCAAAAGAACTTTTGAAAAGAACAGGTTTTACAAACAAATCACTGTAATGTGTCCTCAAGCACAGTTACACCACAATCCCAACACAAAAATCAAACTTACACAGTTTACCACTTATTCTAAATGTCAGTCAGAACATTGTGGGACTGATCATTAATGTGGGCTGAGGAAAGTGTTCTGGATCTATTTTCTTTGGGAACTATTGACTTGTACTGCTTGGTAGTGATCCTAAGTATTCAAACTCCTCCACCTTTGTTACCTCCACTCTTTGCATTCTAACCACTCCACATTCCTCCTTTTCATTCACACTCATGTATTCTGTCTTTGACCTACTCACTTTTATTCTGTTACGCGGAAGACCGGGGTTCGATTCTCCAAAGGGGAGTACTTGCTCTTTATGGGCAGCGGTGGCCTAGTGGTTAGGGCGTTAGCCCCATGATCGGAGGATTGGGGGTTCGAAACCCTTCCCAGTAGGTTTCCCGGAGGTACCCTTGAGCAAGGTACCGTCCCCATCACTGCTCCCCGGGCGCTTTCAATAGCAGCCCACTGCTGCACATGTGTGTATGGGTGAAATGCAGAGGATGAATTTCCCATTCGTGGGATTATAAATAAAGGATTATTATTATTATTATTCCTCTCCTCTCTAGAGCATATCTCCATCTCTCCAGGTTCTCCTCAAGCTGCTCCCTACTCTCACTACAGATCACAATATCATCAGCAAACATCATCGTGCACTGAGATTCCTGTCTAAGCTTGTCCGTCAACCTGTCCATTACTATTGCAAATAAGAATTGGCTCGGTGCTGATCCTTGATATAATCCAACATCTACCTTAAATGCATCTGTCACTCCCTCTGCAGATCTCACCACTGTTACACTGCCCTCATACATATCCTGAACCACTTTCACATACTTCTCTGTAACACCAGACTTCCTCATACAAAACCACAACTCCTCTCTAGGCACCCTGTCATATGCTTTCTCCAAATCCACAAAGGCACAATGCAGCTCCTTCTGACCTTCTCTGTTCTTCTCCATCAACACCCTCTGAGCAAGTATTGCATCTGTGGTGCTCTTTCTCGGCATAAAACCTTACTGCTGTTCACTAATCGTCAACTCTTTTCTTAACCTGCTTCCACTACTCTTTCCCATAACTTCATGGTGTGGCTGATCAACTTTATCCCTCTATAGTTACTACAGCTCTGTTCATAACCCTTATTCTTGAAGATCGGTACCAGTACACTTCGTCTCCACTCCTCAGGCATCTTCTCTCTGTCCCCTGGGTACACTCTCTATCACTTCACTTCACTATCACTCCAGAATGTTTCTTTCTCCTACATCTCACAACCAACTTGTGGAGCATAAGCACTAACAACATTTATTATTACACCTTCAACTTCCACTTCATCACCTTCCCTGACACCCTCTTCACCTCCAAAACACTCTCCACATACTCTTCCTTCAGGATAACACCTACTCCATTCCTCCTTCTATCCACACCTTAAACCCTCCTCCAATACACCAGACCTTATTACCCTTCCATCTAGTCTCTTGTACACACAAAATGTCAACCTTCCTTCTCTCCATCATATCAGCTAATTCTCTACCTTTACCACTCATGCTGCCAACATTCAAAGTCCCTACCCTCACTTCCACTCTCCTCTCCTTCTTTCATTCTTTCATTCATTTATCTACAGTAAGTTGCATTGCAGAAGTTTGGGCTGACAAACTCATAGAAATAATAGTTTCCTGGACACACTGACTCAAATTGGAGAAGATCTGTAGTAACAACAGTCACTTCCTGAATTCCCACCGCCACAAAGAACTACACTGGCTTGTGCATCCCTAGTGGCTGGGTTATGATGACAATAGATATGTTTGTTATTAGAATCTAGTCATATTCCAGACCATAACATTCAATCAAATTGGAAAGAGTGCAATAAAAGAACTGTAAGTGTTGGCTCTGCTATTGGGATTATCTTTTTTACATCTAAAACAGGATGAGACAGTAGCAAAAACACACAATAACCACAATTAAATGAGTTTAACAGCTTTAATTTAATTATTTATCAATTTGATTTATTTATTCATTTTAGGTAAACTTGGCAGAGATCTTCTTTGTGTTGATGAAATAAACATGGAAGTCTGATAAACAGACTGAAAATTCAGAGAGTACATCGAGTTACCTGCACAGAGGGTGAAATGCAGAGGACGAATTTCCCATTAATGGGATTATAAATAAAGGATTATTATTATTATTATTCCTCTCCTCTCTAGAGCAGAACTCCATCTTTCCAGGTTCTCCTCAAGCTGCTCCCTACTCTCACTGCAGATCACAATATTATCAGCAAACATCATCACCCAGGGAGACTTCTGTCTTATTTCGCATCTTTACCATTTACTTAATAATCCATCCATCCATCCATTATCTGCCGCTTGTCCCAAACGGGGTCGCGGGGGAGTGCTGGTGTCCAATCCAGCGCACACAGGGCGAGGACGGGGGACGCACCCTGGACAGGTCGCCAGCCCATCGCAGGGATACTTAATAATCCTTTATTTATAATCCCACGAATTATCCTACTTAACCTGTCCATTACCATTGCAAACAAGAATGGGCTCAGTGCTGATCCTTGATGTAATCCAACCTCTACCTTAAATACATCTGTCACTCCCACTGCAGATCTCACCACTTTTACACTGCCGTCATACATATCCTGAACTACTCACATGCTTCTTTGGAAATGCACGAGAGTCTGTGGGTGTAAAAATCAAAAAGTAATTTAAAGAGATTTAGACCATGACCCACCAGCAAATACTTTGAGTCTCATCTCAGAAAGTGTAATAATTATTAAAAATAATAATTTACTTTAAACATGTACGAGCTACAAAAGCCTCATAACTGAAAGTTCTTTTTAGAGCAAAAACTACTTTTCTCTTTAAAATATCTTTATATATATTTTCTACCGAATGGAAGTTTTCACTCACCTGTTAGAATGTGTCTCGTATTTCTGTTCATTTTTATTCTTTGGCAGAAAAATCCCCCAGATCCTCTGTCTTTTACACACATGTCAAAAAGCTGCTTACATTGTCACTTCATGTAATTTATTTGCATTAAACCGTTAAGGCTGGTGAGGTCTTCGGCTGGACAAGCAGCAAATCAGCTTTGATGTAAACGATGTGGTTTTTAAAATGTGTCTGTTTCCTGTTGGAAAAAGGCTTGTTCTCACATCAGCAGGAACATCTCTGATATTATTGAATCCAGAAATAGGCTGCTGCCACATCGGTGTACTGTCCCATGGAGAGGTCAAAAACTAAAACCTGGAAATGTTTACTGTCCTTCCAGCACATCCACATTAATTCATCCATCAGTTCATGTAACTTTACACTCCGATCCTGATTTTCTAAGAACCCCAAAATTCAGCACTTAGAGCTCTACGTGCGAGCAGTTACTCAGCTCTCATTTTTATTTAGTGAAGAAAAATAAACTTTAAGGATGAAGCTTAACCTGCAGTTACCTCTTAAGTGTCATCACTGATGTAGAAAAGACTCATGAACTCATTATTCACCACTTATCCTGAGGAAGATTCTAGAAGTGACGACTAAATTAAGAGAACATTTTTAATTAAAGTATAATAAATAAACAGAAAAAGTAAGGAACTCTGTAAGTATAAAAGTAAGAATAAAAGTAAGCTTTTATTCACTTTTATAAACTTTTTGGAATTAGAAAGATATACAGTATCTCACAAACGTGAGTGCACCCCTCACATTTTTGTACATATGTTATTATATCTTTTGATGGGACAACACTGAAGATACGACACTTTGATAGAGTGTAAAGTCGTCTGTGTACAGCTTGTATAACAGTGTAAATTTGCTGTCCCCTCAAAATAACTCAACACACAGCAATTAATGTCTAAACCACTGGCAACAAAAGTGAGAACACCCCTGAGTGAAAAATGTCCACATTGTGTCAATATTTTGTGTGGCCATCATTATTTTCCAGCACTGTCTGAACTCTCTTGGGCATGCAGTTCGCTAGAGTTGCCACTGGAATCCTCTTCTACTCCTCCATGATGACATCATGGAGCAGGTAGATGTTAGAGACCTTGCACTCCTCCTTCCATTTGAGGAAGCCCCACAGATGCTCAATAGAATTTAGGTCTGGATACATGCTTGGCCAGTCCAGCACCTTCACCCTCAGTTTCTTTAGCAGGCAGTGGTCGTCTTGGAGGTGTTTGGGGTTGTTATCATGTTGGATTACTGCCCTGCGGCCCAGTTTCTGAAGGGAGGGGATCAGGCTATGCTTCAGTAACAGTACATGTTGGCATTCTTGGTTCCCTCAATGAACTGTAGCTCCCCAGTACCGGCAGCACTCATGCAGCCCCAAGCCATGACACTCCCACCACCATGCTTGACTGTAGGCAAGACACACCTGTCTTTGCACTCCTCACCTGGTTGCTGCCACACAAGCCAGACACCATCTGAACCACATAAGTTCCAAATGAGTTTTATCTTGGTCTCATCAAACCACAGGACATGGTTTTAGTAATCCATGGTCTTCCTTCTGGGACGACAGCCATGCGGACCAGTTTGATGCAGTGTGCGGCGTATGGTCTGTGCATTGACAGGCTGACCCCCCTTGAGCAAGGAACTGTCCCCATCGCTGCTCCTCGGGTGCTGGGTATCACAGTGTGTCTCATTGGTTTCAATGAGGATGCATATTGTTGAGTTTTGCTGAGTGCTGCAGTGTATGTTCATCTTGATAGTCACTTTCACTTCAATTCTTAATTAAAACATCATTTACATTTATAGCATTCATCAGAGGTTCTTATCTCCATGAAGTGTCTCCATGAAGCTACTTGTGGTCTGAAGATTAATGCAAGTTTAAAGGTGGATAAGAAAAGATTTAACCTGACGGCATCTTGACTACTGACACATGCCAACACATTTAATACATTAACAAGCATTCTGGAGAAAACATCTGACAGGAATGAACCAAAGTGTATTGAGAAGATAAACAGGTGGTGATGTTCTAGTGGTAGGAATCCCAACTCCTACCACCAGCACTACCACCATTGGCTTCCTGAGCAAAATCCTTAACCTTAACTTGCTTCAGGAGGACTGTCCCAGTAGTTAGGAATCGGAAAATCGCTCTGAACAATGGCATCTGCTACATGCCGCTGACGTAATGTGAAGAGATGAAGCTAATTTACCAAATGCAATGTTGTTCAGGAAAGAAATAAAATAAAAATTTGCAGATACAGATATTTATTTATTTAAATATAAGAATCTCCATAATGCACATATTTGCAAAGAGTATTTATTATTTAAAACTGCTCATTTTTGTAAAGAAGGAAATCCAGCAAACACAACAAAATTTTCATAACGTAATCATCTTCATTCATTAAGACTATTAAACCAAAAAATTAATATCAGCATCGTCTCTATATAACTCACACAGTTCTGTCAGGAAAACTGAGGTTGTTTGGTTAAATACAATAAGTAATATAACATGGCTTTTATGAGGAAATGCAGGGATTATCAGACTCATCACACTCTCATTTGTAAGACGCAACAGGATTGCACTGAGAAAGGAAATATGCACAACGGAACCCTTCTTCCAATCGAACATGGAGTCAACGGTTAGGAGAAACTGTAAGATGTTATTTTATATGAAGAAGAAATATAGAAATATCTTAAAGCAACATAATGATTCCAGAAATGGAGGATATTCCTGATTTTATCCTGCTTTAATTATGATGAAGTAGTGGCAATCCCTTCACTGACAATCTTTGTTTTTAAAGCTGTGGGTTTGAAGCAGCAGCAGAAAGTGATCATCAACTTCCAGTACTGCTGCCTGACCTGGAGGTAGACGATAGAACAGTCAGTTCATCAACAGAACCAGAACAGAGTGACAACACTGAAATGAAACAGTATTAATGAAAGTGGAAATTTCTCTTCCAAGCGCTGATTATCCAAACTTGACCAACATTTGATTTCCCAGTGTCAATGTCCAAGTTCCCGGTGCTGATGTTCAAGTTCCCAGTACCACCATTAATGTCTTGGTGATGTTTTATTGTCACTGCATGTCAGCAATGTCTGAACAATATTTTAAATGATATAATAACTGATAATCAATAGAATATCCTAAACTGGTCAACACAAAGCCTGAACTGGGACCTGACTTAACCTGAAATAGGGAGCCAATAATGGTATGGGACTAAGCCCCAGGAACGAAATATAGTGGGTTAAAATCCCAGATCAGTAGGTTGCGTTGAGGTGCCCTTGAGCAAGGTACTGTTCCCTTCACTGCTCCCTGGTGATTTAAATAGCTGCCCCCCGCTGCAGGGTGTGTGTGGGTGGAATGTAGGAGTTGAATTTTGATGTGTCTCACCATGTGCTGTGCCATGTTTCATAATGAAGAAAATCGTCACTTTCACTTTCAAGCTTGCAGCAAAATGCTCAATTAAGTTAAAATCATGGTTTAAGTAAAGTCCAGAATGAAAGGTCTGAGCTTGTAACAGAGATATAGAGGATCATGAATGACACTGTTCTTTATGTTGTAAGAACCCGTCCCCACTGGGGCACTACATGGAGCAAGACTGCTGTTGGGACACAAGCGAGTTAGGCGTGGAAATCAGGAGTTATTCCTTTGAGCTGCCTCCTCCTCTATATAAACAAAAATTAAGACTTGCTGGGTTGTTTTAATGGCGCTCCTGGTAATTTTAGTAAAGATCTTTGGGTTTACTCTTGGGTTTCCGTTTCTTTCTCTCTTTGTGTTTGTGTCAGATCGACACCCTCAAGCTCTGGCTCATTGTGTTGACTGATCCTACACGTCCCCCCCCCCCCCCCCCCTCCAAGTTTCTCAAGCTTCGAGCTCAAACTTTTCTTTTCCTTTTTTTTTCCTTTGAGTAAAGAGGAGGCGACAAGCTCACGTGCAAAAGAAAAAAAAAAACTCTTAAAAATCTCTGCTCTTGTGTCCTGACTCAGTGTGGCTCTCTGTGCTAGGAACAGGTCACACTGTAGCAGAATGGCCCAGCCAGAATGGACGCAGGGACACACGAAGATGCTGTTCATACTGCTCAGGCTGCTCAGAGTGCTACCATAGGCATGAGCAGGCCCTGGAACAGATAATGACACAGCTGCAGGAATTCACTACTGCCCTGTGAGTTAGAATTTAACCTCCTACAACTGCCCCTGCAGCAACTCCTCCTATTATTTGTCTCCGTCAATGCCACTTTTACCACCTCCCAAGTGTTTTGATGGCGAACAGGGATGATTGAGCGGCTTCCTTCTACAATGCTCTCTAGCATTTGAGCAGCAGCCTGCTCAGTTTCTCACTTAAAGTCTTATTCCACTGCTCACAAGGAGAGCCCTGTCACGGGCCTCCCCAGTGCTGGAGTACCAGCCAGAGGTGTATTCCTCTCACACTCAGTTCACCTCCACCCTCAGAAACACTTCTGACCCTCCCGGCAGTGGGAGGGAGGCCAGCTCCTCCCTGCTTCAACTACGACAGGGAAGGTGTTCAGTTGCAAATTATACCATTGAGTTCCATACCATAGCTGAAGGAAGCAGCTGGAACTAAACGGCACTAATGGTGGCCTATTCCCAAGGGTTATAATATATAATCACCTTAGAGAGTGTAGACAGACTTGTGAGACCAAAAGGTCCCAAAGACCAAGAGCCAACCCATAGCAGTTCCTTAATTCTTAAGAACTGAAGACCCTTCATTGGAGCATCAGCCTATGCAGCTAAGGCATGCACATCTTACCCGCCAAGAATGGGAGGACCGGATGTGGGAAGGCAAATGCCTTTACCGTGGCCGCTCCGGTCACCTTCGGGTATCCTGCCCAGAGCTGAAGTCAAATTAGGAGGCCCGTCACAGATTTGGGACTCTGGGCAGGTCCTCCAGTTTTCCCACAGCCATCAGAGGTGGCTCTCAGTGCATCCCTATGTTGGGGTTCAGATCGAGAGGAATGACTTCAGGCCTTTATAGATTCAGGGGCTGCCGGCAACTTCATTGATGCAGGGTTGGCCAAAAAATAGGGATTACCCATAGTGACCCTGGATCACCCACTTCCCGTGGCAGCTATCGATGGGCGAGCCTTAGTGCATTGGCCTACATTATGAACTGTTTCTTGTTCAGGCCCCTGACCTGCCCCTTATTTTGGGTTTTCC
>JABMDN010008726.1:0-10234 GCA_017165825.1 Hepsetus odoe
ACAGGCTGTGAGCATCATATCTGGACTCTCCTGCTTCTGTTTGTTCAAAACGGAATGAACTTGTTTCCTGAATGTTCACCTTCATAACACCGATCCTGACACAAATCTCACCATCTTTAACTCTGACACCTCCAGCTCTACCGCCACCATCTCCAACCTGCCGCTTAGCTGATCTCACTACAGACCTGTAAAGCTTCCCTGGCACTCTTGCTGGTACCCGTCTGTCACGGGTCACTCCTGTAATTTACACGTTACACTTTTAAGATTTGAAGCACAGACCTTTTCTTCTGATCATCAAAAGTGGAAATGGGACAATATGGAACTTCTGTAAATATCTAGGAAAGCCTCCTGAGATGCAGGCTCTTTGTCCATGGAGCTACTCAAGATGAAGAATGAAATTCAAGTGATGAGAAAAACAAAACATGAGATTTTGTAATAATTTAACACCCCAAAGCCAACATTTCTAACACCACAGTCTTCACCTTATAAAAGGTCCAATATAAATTTAAAGCCCAGTTCAGTGCAGTGTTGTTAAAATACATTTTCATTTAAACCACGAGTCATTTCCACCTGTCTCTGGTATTCTCCTGTCTCTGAATCAGTTCCCCTGAATTTGTTTCTTTAAACAGACAGCAGTGAAATGGTCCCTTATGGTTTCACTGAGTTATTGAACCCCCCACCCCCCCCCCCCCCCATCTAAGGTAAGTACGTCCTCCTCCCTGCGCTGATTGGTTGGTAAAATTTCCACTGGGCTTTGTGGTTGTCTCCTCCTACGCTGACTGTTCAGCCCGTTAGTATTTAATTTCGGTTCTGTTTAAAATCCATTTATTTGCTGAAGCTCTATCATTCTCTCTTCAGCGAAGTCCGCAGGTTGTGATGGCGGTTCTGCTCCCTACTGTGGTTCTGCTGTCCTTGGGTTCTCTTCTCACTGTTTGTGCAGGTAAGTTTATTTTTAAGTATATTTGTAAGTATATTTTTTATGAGAGCCCTGTAACGCCCAGATTTCCCATTCGTGGGATAATAAAAGATTACTCTACTCTATTATCGGCCGGTGTGTTGAACACGCTGAATGATGAGACGTGTTTTCAGGTGTTCAGCTGGTTTTACTGGGGATTCAGCTACTACGTTTATCAGAAGTTTTCAAAAGTAGCGCTGCTGCGGTTTAGGCTGAGATCATGAACAAGTCCACAAAACGAGCATTGCTCTTCTGGTCACTTAAATAAAGTAAGTGAGGTTCCCTGTCTTCCAGGAGTCAGAAAGCATTTACATTTACATTTGTGACACTCTTATCCAGAGTGATGTCCATCTCTTAACTACAGGGTCAGTCCCCCCTGGACCAGCTTGGGGTTCAGGGTTTTGATCAGGAACCCAGTGATGATAGTGCTGGAGGTGGGATTCCAACCTCTTGGTCTGTCAAAAACAGAAATGAGGTGGGGCAGCAGCAGAGGTAGAACTCAGAGTAAGATGGACAAAATGCACCAGAAGAAAGGTTCACACATAAACATCGCGTGGTGAACTTTCTGAGAGAGAGAGAGAGAGAGAGAGACGGAGGGTGCGGTTATGTGGCTCCGGTACTCCATGAGACACTCCGGTACTCCTGCCGGTGCCAGGTGCCTGCATTTCCTCTAGACAGGAGCTCCGCGTGAGCCGCATGATGATGCATTGCAGGCCACGCCCACTAAACAGAAACTAACTTGACCGAACTCCGTTTGTGCTGCTGGTTATTCTCCAGACTTGGAGGATTTATTTCAGGATCCAAAGACACGGTCACGTCACGGGTTCTCGCTACTAACCCAGATCAGTTTTGGTGCCGGTTCGGTGCTCGTGACTCTCCGCTACTCCGTCCAATCAGAACTTTAAAGAAGACATGTACAAAAGGAGGGTGTGATTAGTTGTTTTTTTTATTTTTATTGTTTCTTATTATTATTCTTTTTCTTCTTCTTCTTCTTTCGGCTGTTCCCGTCTAGGGGCCACCACGCGGACCATCCGTGTCTATTTCTTCCTGTCTTCTGCATCCTCCTTTTTCAAACCGTCCACCTGCATGTCCTCTCTCAACCACGTCCATAAACCTCCTCTTTGGTCTTCCTCTTCTCTTACCTGGCAGCTCCATCTTCAACATCCTCCTCTTGATATAATCCTCGTCTCTCCTCTGCACATGTCCAAACCAACGCAACCTTGCTTCTCCAACATTTTCTCCCAAACATCTAACCTGATCTGTCCCTCTAGTATACTGATTTCTAATCCTGTCCATCCTCGTCACACCCAACGAAAACCTCAACATCTTTAACTCTGACACCTCCAGTTCTGCCTCCTGCCTTTTTGTCAGCACTTTAATTATTGTTGTTTTTTTTTTTAATGTACAGACAATATCAGAACCCATGAATCAATCTAATAACATGTACAATCTTTAAAGAATGAGGAGACTCTTCTAAATCCAGGAAGGATGTTCTGTCTTTATTGACTTTTATTTTCACCTGAAATCGTGCAGCTGAATCTGAGAGACTTCCTTCATTTTGCTGTTCAGTCTGAGTGTCTGTGGTTCAGCACAGTGCTTCAGTGTGTAGTGCTGGAGGTTCTGCTGGTCTACTGGTAGGATGGACCTCCACTAAGAGGCTGCAGGTTTGAATCCCACACCTTGTGTCTGGGACCGGTGTGTCCCTGCCTTCTACTCTGATAGAGTTGGGACAAACTCCAGCACCGGCTGCGACCCAAATACAGCTGGATGTTCCTACAGAATATGATTCACTTTTCAGCAGTTTAGTTCACTCTAGTCACCTCCAGCACCATCACCACTGGGTTCCTGAGCACGACCCTGAACCCCAAGTGGGTCCAGTGGGGACTGTCCCTGTAATCAGGAGATGAATGTGCTTGTAAATATAACTGTAAGATCACACCCTGCTTAGTTCCTGAAGAGTTTCATCCACAAATGGGAACTCTAATCAGCTCTGTCCTAAGAGGCTGTAAATCCAGCCTCACTTCATATCTTCTCTTTTTCTTCCTCTGTTCTCCACAGATAAACACTCTCTGTGTTACCTCTACACTCTCCAATCTGATCGATCTTCAGATAACATCTTTCAGTTCAGAGTAGTGACTCTGCTGAACGACACACAGATCGACTCCTACAACAGCAGAGATGGTGTCAGGACTCCTAAACAGGACTGGATGAAGGAGATACCAGAGAAAGACTGGGAAGAAGGAATTGAGAAGCTGAAAGGTGAAGGGAATTGGTTAAATGTGGTCCTTCACAGGCTGCTGAGACTCTTTGGACACAATCATTCAGGTGAGAAAATGACTTTTTTGTGTTATATTTTGGTGAGGAAGCAGTAGATTTACAATCAGATCATTCTTTATGAACATTTTCACTTTACTACAAACTTCAACTGTAACTCATTGATAAAGTAGGAAGCCATGTTTGGAGGTTAATATCTCCATAAATATGATTTGTATCAGCTAAAGGTAATCATGTTTCCACCCTGTTTAAACGCTCAGATGTGACCACAGACAACCTTGATCTTCTGAGATTCATCACAGAACTTAAAAACTTTTAATAAAAGTGATATTATAAGATATCACAGAAACCACATTAATATAACAAATTCTTCAGTTTGTGATAAATTACTGGTGGTTTTTCTTAAAGTTTTCCCTGCTCACACTGTCAGTCACTGTAAACCAATCAAATCACTGGATTCAGGTCCCAGACTGAACCTGTTCTGTGGGACACTGTTTAGATCTGTAGCTTCAGTTCAGAGGAAACAGAAGCAGTAAAGCTCTTAGTGCTGAATAAATACATTTAGGATATTTCTGTGTCTGTGTCTGTAATGGATGAATAACAGGTTCTCTCCTCTTCTTCAGATGGTCATGTTCTTCAGTGGAGGCAGGGCTGTGAGGTGGAAGAGCTCCTGAATGGTTCAGTCCCTTTAAATGGTGTTAATGAATACGGCTACGATGGACAGGATTTAGTCTCTTATAACTGGAACTCTAAAGTGTGGACAGTCTCAGTAAAGAAGGCCAGTGAGATGGTGGACGAGTGGAACGAAGGACGAGGTCCTCATGCTGTTTGGTCACGTGTTGATTGTGTGGAGTGGCTGGAGATGTATTTACAGCACACTAAAATCAAACCAAGTGAGTATTAGGAGACACACCCAAACCTCTTATTTCACATTGTTATAATAATGATGAACAGTAGTAGTTATTGTGTTATTATTAGTAGTATTTTTCATCTTTTTCTTTCGGCTGCTCCTGTTCAGGAGTCGCCACAGCGGATCAACCATCTCCATTTCTTCCTGTCCTCTGCATCTTCCTCCTTCAAAGCAACCACCTGCATGTCCTCTCTCATTACGTCCATAAACCTCCTCTTTGGTCTTCCTCTTTCCTCACAGCTCCATCTTCATCCTCCTTTCAATATAATCCTCGTCTCTCCTCTGTACATGTCCAAACCAACGCAACCTCGCTTCTCTAACTTTGTCTCCAAGATGTCTAACCTGATCTGTCCCTCTAATACACTAATTTCTAATCCTGTCCATCCTCGTCACACCCAGCGAACATCTCAGCATCTTTAACTCTGACACCTCCAGCTCCGCCTCCTGTCTTTTCATTAGTAGCACCGTCTCCAACCCATACAACATAGCTGGTCTCACTACTGTCCTGTTAACCTTCCCTTTTACACTAGCTGGTACGCATCTGTCACAGATCACTCCAGCCACTCTTCTCCACCCATTCCAACCAGCCTGCACTCTCTTCTTCACCTCTCTTCCACACTCGCCGTTACACTGAACTGTTGATCCCAAGTATTTAAACTCCTCCACCTTTGTCACCTCTTGTCCCTGCATCCTAACCACTCCACTTTCCTCCCTTTCATTCACACTCAGGTATTCTGTCTTTGACCTACTCGCTTTCATTCCTTTCCTCTCTAGAGCATATCTCCATCTCTCCAGTTTCTCTTCAAGCTGCTCCCTCCTCTCTCCATGCAGATCACAATTTCATCTGCAAACATCATTGTCCATGGAGTTATTAGTATTGTTTCTCATAAATGGGTTTATGGTGGTTGTAGGTGATGTCATGTACAATGAATTCATTAAATATAAAAAATTAATTCCACCATGTTTTCCAAATTTCCCTATAATTCAATGTTGGAGATAAACGGTCATCCAGAGAGGGTTGATTTGAAACAGTTCAGATTTCTTTACAGTGGTGCTGAATGGAACCAGACGTCTCCAACACAAATCTGTTCATTTTATTTTCTCCACTGAGACTCCATGTGTCTCTGAGTGTTTATATGGGATGGTGATGTTCAGTCTGATCTAAATCAATTTTGTGTCAAAGGAGATGCTAAATTGTCCTTTTAGGTGTGTGTGTGTATCTGTCCTGCAATGGACCTGTAACCGGTTTCCTCACTTTTCTCTCTGTGAGAACTGTTGTCCTTTCGTGTGTGTGTGTGAAAGAAAGTGAAAGTGACAACCCTTGTCATTGCGAGGTCACGGCACAGCACACATGAACCACAACGAAATTGGACCTCTGCATTTTACCCATGCACACTCAAACCCGTGCAGCAGTGGGAAGCTATTGAAAGCGCCCGGGGAGCAGTGATGGGGACAGTACCTTGCTCAAGGGTACCTCAGGGCAACCTATTGGGAAGGGGTTTGAACCCCCGATCCTCCGATCATGCGGCTAACGCCCTAACCGCTAGGCCACCGCTGCCCCGCTGCCCCGCTGTGTGCGTTCCTGCGATGGACTGGCAATTGGTCCAGGTTGTTTCCTCAATTTTCTCTCTATTAGAGCTGGGATAGACTCTAGAACCACACAGATCCCTAATCAGAACAAGCAGCTCAGAAAATGAGTGGAAGAGAGAACGACCTACATGCATCTCTCCATCCAGAAGCTTTTTGGGAGATTTAAACACTTAAACACAAAATACTTAGTCTGATTCCATTCACCAGCACTTTGAACAACCTGACAAAGTCTCTCTAAGGAGAACTTCATGTCCATCAGCTGAGAATGTCTAAGATCTAAACTTCTAATAATGAAGAAAATATTAAATTATGAAACTTTCTTTCAAGTAAAAATTGCATCTGACTCAGAACTTCATAAAAATGATTTCAGCTTTAACAGATCTTTGTACTTGACTGTGTTAGAACATCGGTTCAGACCCTGAATGAAGGTTATATTTTAGATCTTCGTTCTGACTGAATGTTAATTTTACTCTTTTTCTTTCTCCAGGTAAAGGAGATGTTCAGATGTTCACAAAGAAATCAGCAACTGACTCAAACAAGCTGACTCTGACCTGCCACGCCACAGGCTTCTACCCCAAAGACATGAAGATGAGTATGAGGAAGGACAAAACTTCACTGCCTGACCATCTACTGACATCCTCAGGAGTCCGACCCAATGAAGATGGAACCTTCCAGCTGAGGAAGAGTGTGGAGATCCAGGAGGGAGAAAAAGCATCTTTTGACTGTTTCGTGTCTCACAGCTCCCTCCCAACACCGATCATTTCAGAATGGGGTGATTAATATTATACCTGTTTGACGTGCCTGGTTTTAATGATCTATTCCAGTTTAGATTTCACTGTTTTTACCAATTATTGATCCGTTACAATCAATAACCCAGTTTCTCTTTTGGTTCCTCCTTTAAGATGGAAGCTGTAAAGACTGTAAAGAAGACATGGCTCTGGGTTCCATTCTTGGAATCGTCCTTACAGTGATTGTGGTGGGCGTGGTCATTGTGGTGGTCGTTATTGTTCTTATAAAGAAAGGAGTGATTGGTAAGTTAAGTTATAAAACATACCGTCTTTATTCCAGTTACTGTGTCTTGAAGATAGAAAGAGACTAGACTTGATTCATTTGTAATTTAAGTTTGTTTTGTTTTCTTGAGTTTGTTTAACAGGTAACAGAAATAACAGTCGATCAGATTCAAGCAGCAATGGACACACAGGATATTCTCCAGCTCCTGCAGGTAGACTAGTTTACTAAAACCTTTTTCTTTCACCAGTTTAATGCAATACTACTCACTGCTGGACCAAATGTATGAAGAGTGCAGGGTTATTACAGGGCAGCTCTCTTTCTGAAGATTAATAATAATTACACAGGATTTAAGGTTTTGTTTTTAGATTGAATTCTTGTTTTCTTAATCTTCTTCTGTTTGTTTCTAGAAAATGGGCGTGTGGAGCAGTGAAGGTTCTGAAGTGTAATTTCTCTAATATCATGAGTTTAATGTTAGAGCATATTTTAGTCACGAGATACTCGGGATCTTGTTCACGAGTGAGGGAAGAATGGAGCGGGAGATCGACAGGCGTATCGGGGCAGTGTCCGCAGTGATGCGGGCTCTGCATCAGTCCGTCATGGTGAAGAAGGAGCTGAGCCAAAAGGCAAAGCTCTCAATCTACTGGTCGATCTACGTTCCCACCCTCACCTATGGTCACGAGCTGTGGGTAGTGACTGAAAGAATGAGATCGCGAATACAAGACTATGTCTCTTGGGTGAAGAGCAGCGGAAGAGAATGACATGGCATATTTTAGTGTTCTTGAGACTTCAGAAGAACCACTGCTGTGAAAGAGTGCCGGCTGTTGAGCTCTGTCACTTTGGTCAGTCTGAGCTAAAAGACATCAGTATCTGAAGATAGACTGGTCACTCAACATCAGTATCTGAGGAGCTACTTTTATTTTATTCAGTGTAGCTTGTTAATCGGTTCCCTCAGATCTCATTGGTCATTTGTTAATTTCCAAAAGAAAATCTCCTGGTGTGAAGGTCACACTGTTAAAGCACCTTCAGTGATTGACAACTATATGGCATCCTTCTGAACACCATAACTTACATGACCTGATTAGATCATGCACACCAATATCTGCCTTTTGCTTTGTCTTTTTAAAGATATTTTCATTTATTTGAATTTTTGCACATTTTACAATTCACTCGGAAAGACTTTTATTACTGCTTTGACAGAATCCATGGCTAACTTCTGTCATTTTAATCCAGATCTGCAAGACAAAGAACAGTACTGCTTGTTTATGAAAGAAAGCAGATGAAAAGAAAATGTAATTCTTACATTCAGAAGAGATTCAGTAATACTCTATAGAAATGTTCTTATATCGTTGAACATTTATCACATTTCCCCAGAGGGCCCAGGACAGAGGAGGAAATGTCCCAACTTTGGTTTGGTTTTATTTACGATCATGTTATTGGGTTTGTTCGTCTAAAACTCTGGGTTTAATTATTTTGAGCTGCCGTAACATTGATGTCCATGTGGACATTTTTTAATGTTAAAGTCTTCTTTAAAGTGACCTCACAAACAGGTTTCCAGTCATGTTTCAGTTGATCTTGTTCCTTGGTTTGTTGACTGTATGTCAGGAAGCTTTTTCATTTGAACCACTTCTTTTTGTTTAAAGTGACTGTGATTAAAATATGATTGTTTTTAAAAAAAAAAAAAAAAAAAGAATTTTCATTATTTTTATGTGTCAGGTTTCAGGTCATATCTAAAAGATTTGAGCTTTATACAGTTATTTTTGTTGTTGAGGGATTTCATGCAAAGTATTTCAGTTACTTCACAGAATAAAGGTTTATTATGAACCTGTCCCTTTGTCTCTGAATTTGTAACGGTTCTGTGCCAGTAGAGGGCGCTGGTCACTCTGTGCCTATCTTTGTGTTTAGTTCTGTTCTGTTTTACACTTGTTCTGTTTAGTACATTTAGTTTGTAGTACAGTTTAGTTCTGTGCACATTATCTGTTATTAAAGTCCAGTACGTAGCTTTCAGCTCTGCATTGATGTCCGGCCCTTGTCTCCACAATGTGACAGAATTAAACACATCTGGGTGATAAATGGGTTTCTATAGATACTGAGTTCCCAGTTGAACTCTCTTCACGTTCACCCAGAACCCACATGATCACCAATCTCAGCAGCTTCAGCCATCAAGTGAGACTCCTCACTGATTTAATCAGAACCAAGAGAAGCAATCAGATCGCACAGAATTTATGATAAGCAGAAAAACACTGGAGGTGTTGTTCCTCAGTCCTAGTTCTAAAGAATCTGTGAAGTTGCTCTACCTCACCCGATTCTGCTCCAGTAGAGGATCATCATTGAGCCAAATCAGTGAATCAGGTATTTATTTGTGCTGTGATTAACATGTTTGGGTTCAAGACATTATTTTACATCTACATCTGCGGCATTTAGCGGACACTCTTATCCAGAGCGACTTCCATGTCCTGATTACAGGGACAGTCCTCCTGGAGACACTCAGGGTTAAGGGTCTTGCTCAGAGACCCAGTGATGGTAGTGCCAGAGGTGGGATTCGAACCTGGGACCTCTTGAGGCATTGATCCGTAGGCAAGTATCCTACCACTAAACCACCACCACCCTATTTTATTAACAATGACACCAAACAGAGTTCCCGTCGTCCCTGATCATTCAGGCTGTGTGGACGGTCAGATGGAGGAAGACTGTACTGACACAGTCCTGTCCCTCAGGTCTATAATCGATTCTCTCTCAGCCTTGTGGCCTGGTTTACACTCTGAAATAAACCATGAACGGTGAGATTTTATACAGACAGGTGTGTTTCTATCTTAATGATGTCCAGAGACATGTCCAGCTATGAAAGCGCCCGGGGAGCATTGACGGCTGGTACCTTGCTCAATGCATGTTGCTGCTCATCCACAGACACAATCATGAAGCTCTGCTGCTTCCAGATGTGAAGAGATGTGAACAGATGTTCTGCTGGAACTGCTCTCTGTATCACTGAGCTCATGATTTTAAAAAAATTATTTTAAAGAGTTAAGAAGTTAATGAGAGGCCTAGTGGTTAGGGAGCTGGCAAGAGGATCAGAAGATCGTAGGGTCAGATCCCTCACCAGTAGGTTGCCCTGAGGTGTAAAGACTGGATCTGCACTGTGGGTACAATCTCAGTGCTCCTGTGGATGTTTCTGCCAATGACTCTTTAACTGTTTCTGACATTTTGATTAATTCATAACAACAGTGGACTGATGAGTGTGTCTGTTTAATGTGTGTAACTTTAAGCTCTGGTTTCTGGTTCTGTTTATCATTCCTGCAGCAGTGTTCTTAAAATACATTTTCAATTAAACCACGGAGTCATTTCCACCTGTGTCTGTTCTTCCTGTCTCTATCTGTCCCACTGAATTTGTCCCTTTAAATAGACAGCAGTGAAAGGGTCTCTCATGGTTTCTCCTCCCACTGCGCTGATGACGGTTCTGGTCCCTGCTGTGGTTCTGCTGTTCTCGGTGGGTTCTCCTC